>JANHGB010009058.1:0-25468 GCA_026283785.1 Coracopsis vasa
CCTGCCCATGGCAGGGGGGTTGGAACTAGATGATCTTAAGGTCCTTTCCAACCCTAACTATTCTATGATTCTCTGATGACAAAAGGATTAGCAGTAACCTCTGGAGAAAAAACAGCCCCCTGAGAAAAGCAGCTAATTCCTAGGCACATTTGGCTGCCTTTTCCTTAGCTGTGGAAATGAGCATTGTCCAATTTGGTTCTAGCTCAGAGTGGGAACAGGTTCACAAGCAGGACTTCAAATCCAATCTGACTTTCCACACCAGAGAGAAAATGACAATGGGCTTCAGATCCAAGAGGGATTTTAGTTTCCCTTCCCCTGCCAATCTGGTCAAAATGTCCAGCGAAGCCAAAATTCACCTCAGATTTCTGGAACTGGGCCAGATGTCTTTGCTTTCTGAAACTCTGTGCTGGATGCATGCTCAGTTTGCTACACCATGAGCCACCAGGGTGCATAAATCTCAACATGGTGACAATTGGCTCACATTGTTCATAAAACCCCAGCAGGCAAAGAGCACTTCATGCTCATTTTCATGAGAGAATGAGCAGACATCTCTCCAGGTCTCTCAGGTCATAGCTTTAACACTGGTTTTCTTGCAATAGGATTGAATCCTCAGACGTGGAACTATGTTCTGCAGAACCCAATCCTGAAAATTGCTCTCAGATGCAAGCAGAATATCTGGCCTAAGAAATGGCCAAGGGTTATGGCCCAGAACAGCTGTTCCAGGGAATGCTGTGAAAAGCAGGGCTGAAAGAATCGGCTATGACAACCACCATGAGAAAGAGAGGCAGCTTTCTCTGATCTAACATGTTCCTCCACTTGACCCATGATCATCAGTCCCCTTGGTGTTCCTGTGGCTTCTCCTCAAGTGTGAATTTCCCTAGTTAAAGCCAAGATGACCAGAAACTGTTCTGGGAAATGAAGGAAAGCCCCAGCTTCTCAGCCATTGGATCCGTCCTCCTATTGATGTGTTTTCTGTGGCACAAAGAACATTCCTTAGTTCAAGAGAAGCTTGTATATTCAATACCTCCTAGCTATATCCTGTCACATATCTTCAATAACACACTTTGGAAGACAGCAAGGGGAAGGGAAATATCTTTCAGTCAGATTTCAGTTTACTGCAGTCACTGAACCTGCAGGGTCCACTCTGAATTCTCTACCAAAAGACCACAGTCTCTAATTCTCAAACACATTTCTTAGTAGTCTCCAGCAGGTAGGTTAGCTTTTTTTCTTACCCTTAAAACTCAGTGACATTTTAATGGAGCTCTGCTTTGGAGTAATTTGAGAAATAATGGATTCATTTACTTGGAAAATTATTTTCATGAGCAACAATAAGAGCCCATGCTGGACTTTCTTCACAGGAGTGTTTTGAACTGTACTAGCCTGTGACAATTTGGGATAAAAATGTGGCATTACTATTACCTGTTTCAGATGCCCAGACTAGCTGGCTTCTCAGGTATCAGTACTAAAAAAATCAGAACAAATTAAACAAGTACCTTTGTGCATTTTAAATGTGTCTTCCTGGAAAATAACTTCTGGATTGAATAAAAGGAACTGAAGTGTGTACTTTTGCCAAACTTTATCAAAGAGGATTATGAAGTGAGCCTACAGACAACTATTGAGGTTGACAGAACGTCTGACACTACCGAAAGTGCGCAAAAAGAGAGTAATAAAGGGAAGGGGACAGAGTTTGCAATACAGAGTGTATGTACAAAGACTATCCTGAGGCTTTACTATCACTAATATATATCATGGCATCTCTACTACAAAAAGATTAGGATAATGGTCTGCCGGAAGCAAAGTGCAAACATTTGTCCAGACAGTGCTAAAAAGACTCAACTTTAAGATCAAATTCTGTAGAAAGCATAGTTGTCATCATTTATCTACAGAATTCAACTTTGAAAGGAAGTAAAATATAATCCATGGTGTTACAGAAGAAGAAAATGATTGTTTCATGAGAAGATGGCACAGGGGTACTGGCCGCACCTACTGTCACTGTGATTGCACCATCGTTTCCATCACAACCTCCTATTTTCATATGCCCTAAGCATTGCAAAATGTTGACCTTTGAGACTACATTTTTCCATACTTGCTCCCTGCCCCAAAGGTGAATTCTTTCAGAAAGTCTGAGCAAAACCTTTTCAGGGACCATGGCTATTAGCTTTCGGCCATTGCCAGGACAGGTTGCCTGAGGTAGATTGTATAGCAACTGCTTTGCTCCTCTGAGCTATAATAAATCCTACCATCCATCATGTAAAGCAGAAAATTAAAAGCATGAAAAAAAATCAGAGCTTTCCTGATTTTAATGTTTGCAAGGGCTGTTCAGGCTTGCAGATGGCAGCAGGTATGAGAAGAGCTTTAACTGGGAGACTGAACTGAGCAGGTCTTCTTTAAAGACAATTGCCAACATTACCATATTTGTAGCTTGGTTTACAGAGACAACTGTTGAAAAGTGGCGTTAAACAGTCTTCAAGACAAGGCAAAGTGGCAAGCCACTTAACAGAAGATTGGGTTTGTTTTGTCCCTGTGAGTGTCTCTTAGATGGGACATTTGTTTTTCTTAAGCAGTTCACTAAGAAGTAAAAAGGTGTGCATTTCCATCCATTGTCATGTCAACTGCTTTCCTAAAAGGCTTGCTAAGTCAGTGCCAAGGGCATTAGATGCCCTGCGTTTTTCAAAAGCAGGACACTTGAAGGAGACTTGAAACATGGATATAGACTGAACTACAGGTACCCACGGTTGAAAACACTCCCGAATTTTAAGACCCAAGACAATGCATTAAGGTAGAGACGAACAGCGCTCAAAGCCAAAAACAGTCCCAAAACAAAAACCCATTCTGCTAGTAAGACATAGCACCCAGGTGGCCTCATATAGTCTCTTGCATTCTCCTGATTTTATCATTCACGGAAAATATGTCTGAAAGATACCGTACAGACAGGAAAAGCCAGTCTCCCTACAGGCCACAATAAAGACTAGAGCTGTCCAAAGGTCTCTGGGAGTGCAAATGTAGGTCTACCTTGTGAGGATGCACACCCTCCGATTATAGTTTCATTTGGTGCCAAATTGCAGGCAGAAAAATTTGGTTGCAATATGACCTTTAATACTGCTGAACTGTTGATTAATATTCAGCTCTAAGTTAATCTCCCATGGTTTGGTCTTACGGGGCTTTCAGTCACAGATTTTAAGGTACAAGCTGCATGAAAATCTGAGATAAGCTTTCTACAAACAGATAGGGTGGCTACAGTAAAACTTCACGACCGGTGCATAGGATACCAAAGACAAGCTATACTGAAGTCTTAATTTATGCATCAAAACTTTTGCAGGCAACCATGAATGATCTCTTTAAATGCCTTCTTTCTTTGCATCTTCCAAGCTTTCAGCAGACACCAGGAACAGAGTAGTAGAGTAGTGCTGCCTCCTGTCCTTGTCTGGGGACTTGATCTTCCACTGAGTCCAGTTTGGCTACATCCCTGCATAGGATGCCAGTCCACTTAACTGAACCCATTCAGGCCAACCCGTTCAGTCTGTTTTTTGTTGAACTGACCTAGGCTGCATTTGCATTACTATCTCTGGTGTTCTGTTATCTGTTTGATTTCTGCAGTATTCCCACCATCATAATCTTTTCAGGTTCAGTCATCCCCATGCCTTGATTTCACCTACTACTCTCCTTCCAGTTTACTCATTTGTCTTCAAATGATTGCACTTTACATCTGCTATTGTTCCAACTCCAGCTTTTGAGTGCCTGATTATATACTTTTGTTGACTACATTGTTCAGTCCACAAAAAAATACTGTTTGTGCACTGTCTTGATACATTTGTATTTGGCATTAAATATTACACTTTATTGCAATACTTTTAATCTCAAACACAATAGAATGCCTAATAAAAATTAAGTTTGCAAGGCGCACAAGATAATCTGCTTCTTTTATAGCTTCGTTTTATCTAGCTGCAGCTAATACTTCTACATGACAATTATTGTTAAATAGTTCCTCCAGTTTTATATGCTATGTAAGAATATCTGTCAGATACACAACTGCACCTGCATATGGACTCTAACATCAGACCATTAGTGGCTTTGTTCTCTAATACATATAATACCCAATTAAAAGCAAAAAGAGTGATGGTGAATTCATAGTCTTTTGTCATTTAACAAATATTTATACAAAGCAATTGCTTAACCTCTATAAATCCTTATGGCACTGTTGTTTAGGAGTTCAAGCATAGCTTTTACCAGTGCATTTATGTGGAGCTCCCTATATTTCTTCTACTTTCCACAATATTTCTCAGCTGAATGCTATAACAAATCCACCAGAAACAGTTGACAGTGGAGCCACAGTGGGATGCCTCCGCTCTCCATAATTTTCTATGTACTGCTGGAGTACTGATACCTTGACCATACAACATAGCCTGATTTGAAGTCACACTGTCTCTTCCCTCTACTCTGCAGCTAACTGCAGCCTGTTGACAATTGATTTCATCGGGACAATGAGCCTCTGGATTGCTTGGAATGAAAGGAACTCTTTTCCTCAGGGTCCATTCAGCTGTTTTGGTTATTCAGCTACCTTGAACCTCCACTTGTTCTAATATACCTTTTCAGATTTTTTTTCTGCTTTGGAAACAATTTGGCCCTAAAAGGGCAGCTGTGCTATTTATCTCTTCTTGGAGGACATCTGCTTTTAACTCTTTTCTTGGAGCAGAGTTTCCTGATTAAGGAATTGAGCCCTTTCAAGCATGTCTACTGTGTTTGCATTGCAGGGTGGGCTGCAAGCTTCTAAAGCTGACTAAGGCAGGCTTAAAAATACTTCCTCCATATTTACTTCACCTTTGTGGTATGTGGTGTAGTTCACCACTCTTCTTTCTCCCTCCCTCACCCCACAATTGTTGGTATTCTTGGTCCAGATGCATTTCCACAGAAATTAACATTTAGCACATTGCTCCTGAGCCTTACTTTCTTAATCTTCCCTCAGATCTATCTCTGCTTGTCCAGCATCAGAGAGATTTGCTCAATTTTCTGCAAGATAGATACTTTTTGCTTCTTTTGTTACCCTTCAGCCTTGGCTTGTTTACATTTTCCCCATATTGCCTTGTCTTATTGCTCATCTAGACTGCTATTAACTATGTGTACTTTTCAATAACTTCCTTCACTTTGTTTTATATCACTTCCTTGAATATATCCCAGCTGATATGTAGTGAGATTCCTTCATCCTTGCAAGTCAGTGGCCTGAAAACTCACCAAAAAGCAACTTAGAGGGCTGCATTCAAGAGCTATCCTTTAACACAGTCCTGTACTTGGACACAGGAAGTTTGAGGTGCTTTTCCACAGGTGCAGGAAAGCACTGTACCTTGACTGAAGCCATGAGGCTTCCAGTGAATAACATGGATAACATGAATAACATGGATAAAATACTACTGAGCCAGGGACTCGGTGGAGGGGATGACACAGACTCCATGCAAGAAGCTCACAGAACTACACAGGTGAGTCTGTCTCAGAGAACAGCCCCAGGTTCCCATCTGGATGGTGGAGACAGGTTTGCTTTGAACAGCAAGAAGGCAACATCTGGTCCTGTAGGCCCTGATGTGGCTCTTCCTGTTGGACAAAGTAAGTTGGCAAAAAAGACTCCCACTCTGTCCTGAAGAATACATTGAGACACACTGATTTTTTTCTGGAGCTTGGCCATCAGGCCTAGGCCATGGAAAGGGCTCTGGATTTCCAATAAGTTGAATCTCCAGGAATCTGGAGCTATCAAAACTGAGACAATTTAATTCCAGCGTTGGCAAGACAGCATTTGGATACAACACATTACAAGATGTCCTGCCAGTTCTGATTTTGGGCACACACTCCAAAGCAGGTGAATCCTTCCTTATTTCTAGTTCCACAACAAGTAAAAAGGTTCACAGCTCTAGCAAAGACGAAACTAGCTGGCTGCTAGAAAGAGGGTTAAGAGAAGTGGTCCATCTCAAAAAAGCTTCTGTACCTGTTGCCAGCAGTTTCTGAAATGAAAGCAAATTAAATTAAAATAATTGTAGCCTCTATCTGTGCCTGCACTGATTTAGATACCTGTGTGCAAATGAAACCTGAATTTGTATACACAAACTTGCACTAAATAGCATAGGTTTTTTGTGTGCATGTGTGCACACAGGAGCAGAAGTACTTTCTGGAAGAGAGCTTTTCACACTTTCTTTGGCAGACCAGGCCGCTTTCGTCTCCTGTGATCCCAGATACTATGGTGTTGGAGAAGGAAGGGTCCTTTGCTTCTCCCTGGTTTCTGGAACTACTTCACTTTAGACTCTCATATTTTTATATCTCCACTTCTAATAAGTTTGCCAATCAAAGTACATCTCTATCTCCCTCACTGTCTTACCATCATGTTAAGTGTAGGTGGAGTATTGTGGACTTTGGCAATTGAGTCTTAGAAAATGAATCTCAAGAGCTTTATTATAGAATAAAGAAGGTTGAACTGGATGGTGTTGCCAAACTTTGAAAAGCTTCTGTAAAAATGTACATTTTCCTACAGTACTACAAAGCCCATATTTACCTAATAGACTGTCGGGAGTCCAAAGGAGCTTCTACAGGATTTCTGGTAAATAGTGTTTGGTTTAAGAATTGATACTCATGCCAAAAACAATGTACTGCATTTATCAGCTTGGAACTATTACAATCTTTTCAGTAAATAGTATCCTGGTTTCTGAAAAAAGCCTAAAATGTGTATCTAATCCAATTGTGTCGCCTCTCATTTCCTTCAAAGAGGGGGGAAAAAGGCAAAGTCTGAAATTCTGTTTTGAATTAACTTCCACTTTATCTCTAAGTGACCTCTTTGTGCAAAGCTATTACTGCAGATACTGTCATCATTCAGCCATCTCTACCCCTCCAATGCATAACTACAAGGTAGTTAATACTATCAGCACTATCATCTTGAATTTATACAGGGCTTCTCATCCAAAATGTTCTAGCTCCTTTCAGGGTGATCTTTTCACTGGGAACCAGGCTGCACTCTGCATTGATGGACTCATACTGTGAATGCTGTATTAAGTATTGCAAACTGTAGGGCAAGTGGGAGTATGAGGGGTGGGAATTATATACTTGAACTGCATTTCAGTGTGCCACTGTTAAAGCAAATCACCCTCCCTGAGGTGAAAACCAGTAACAAGTATTCTGCAGTGGCACAGAGCCTTTGAGAGAGGGAAATGAAGAATATTCCAGGCATTATTCTTGATTCCACTAAGGTTTTTTTACAACTAAGACCTAAGTATAAGAAATGTTCAGACCCTCTAACAGAAAATGCAGGGCTACAAAGGGAACTTAAATAGAGAGACTTGGTCATTCCAGCTGTGATAGAGCCCTGATTCTAGTCAGGTCTATCTGTTGTGGTAAAAGCTTGAATATTTCAATTGAGATGATTAAAAACCTGATTAAGTTTTTTTACAATAAAGGCAATTTAAACTCATTACACTATTCCTTGTTGTCAGTCATGCCAGCCTCTCAGTCTCTGCACTCATCCATGCACCCGAAAATACCTTTCCACACCAGTCCATTTATTCCTGGTCCCTCTTCCTCACCTTCTTCAGCAGACAGGGACTCCTCTTCTCAATGGCATCTCCTGAGTGTGTCAGCAGTCAGTTGGGATTGAGAAGCTCATCTCACCTGTATTCTGCCCTGCTGCTACTGAGGGTTTGTCATTTCTTCTTGTCTGACCTGTTCCTGACTGCTTCTGCAGCTTACTTGCTCTCAGCTGCTGGAGAAGGTTGAGGTGGTGAGCTGGAGAGCTGGAGAGCAAAGAAGAAAGAAGAGAATTTATACTTTGGTATTTTGGAAGCTGGAATCCAGGGAGAAGCTTAAGAACGTGACTTGAGGCCAAAATGCTTGGCTCTCCAGTTACAGAGTGGAGTAAGGCAGGTTTATTCCTATCGCAATACTGTGGCCCATGTATTGTCAGAAGCTGCCAGCACTGGTAATGTGTGGTAGCTTCAGAGGAACCTTTCCTTCACTCATCTCCTTTCTGCAGTACTGTGGGAGTAAAAGGATAACAGAAGAATTAGCAGCCCTGCAAGAAACTTGTCTGAGATGGAGCAATCTACTGTGGAGCATAATACATACCACATTATGAGATCGTATGCCTGGGAGTTATTATCAGGACGTCTGGAGGTTACAATTCCTTCTGTCACTGTCCCCCTCATTCCAGCAGACTCATGGCCCTCAAACTGATAATTTGGTCTTTGACTACTCTTTCATTTATCCCAGCTGCTGAGTTAGGGAAAAGAAAAAAGCTCACAATAAAAAAGCTGCATCTCACTGAAAACAGATGCTGCCTCTGTACTAAGCAGATAAATTAAATACCTAAAGCATGGGTTGTTTACAATGCTGATCCTTTGTAAAGTTTTACTGGTTTTATCCTTGATATTAAAATTCCAAGTATATTGTATCACTTTATTTTTGATCCATTTGGATTAGGGAAATAGCCTATTGGCATTTCTTTAGAGTATTGTAAATTAAATGGACTAACAATTTACCACAGAAATTATAGTAAGGCGAAAATAAACCTGAACTCTGCTTTTACACCTGTAGAACATACACAGATTTTCCAGCCTGCATTTCTCCACTGTCATTTACACTTCTATGCAATTTTCCTCTATATCCAACATGCATAACTTCAATACATTGAAGTAAACCACTCCCAACACAGATCTACATAAACATTCACACACAAGAATACAGCTCTATGGACTAAATGCTGGACTCAAACTGTTCCAGCATGCTGCTTTTCTCAGAGCTTGCCGGCTCCTCAATAAACTCTGATGCATTTTGCTATCTAGTTAGCAGAAACAAGATGAACACTTATCTTTGTTTTACTGCAGTGCAATTGTCAAATCTGACTCTACAGCCTCTGAGATAAAAACCGATCATTTTATTGGAAACACCTGATCACTGTTTATAGTTCTATGTAAACACAACAAGGTACAGAGTACCATAAGCTTGGAAACTCAAATGACAAATGCCTGTGATTTTCAGGTGTCAAAGTTAACAAAGGGACGATCTTTGTGACTTTTTAGATCTATTGAAACAGTCTTCTCCTAGGAAACAGGCAGGGAGTTTGTGGTCTGCCAGGGCCAGCAGAATTTGGAATTTGTTGAGGTTTCAAGATCTTGTGCCTCAAGTATATTAAGCAGAATATGCGTATCAAGCATATCACTGTCTGCATTGATGTATGCTGATTTTTTGTCTCAGTAATATAAAAACTAAAATTGCAGCAAAAATAGTTCGGCAGCAAAGCTGTCTTCAGTCATGGTTAGGGAGATGTGAGCTGAAGAAAGAGATAAGGTCAAAACACATCAACTGTAGAATTTCATGTACTACATGTTTGCATAGCTTTTCATCTCCTTCTGCCTACTTTGGCACCTGTGATGTCTCTCCCAGGTATATCCAAGCAAGACGCCACAGACATCCTGTCAATCACTGCATCTGGGGGTCCAGGCTGGAGTAGCGGTATGGTAAGGGGAGGGGATGGGATGGTGGCAGATTCTCACACCATAATGCAGGCCCACTGACTGATTCTTGTGGTCCTTCTGTTAGATCTTCTGCGTAGGATTTAGATGACTCAGTTGTTGTTTTGCCTGATTTTTGTGAAAACTGCCTGAATGGGTAAAGATGTGAAAAGGAAAGTGTCTCACACTTCTCACAATACAAGGTGAGGCAAGATCTACCTTTGCACTGTTCTGCTTGGAAAACAGTTGTAAAAGGGAGCTTGAAGCAGGTCATTCACCTGATTTGCAGATAGGCACCTGGCTTTCTGTGTATAGCCAAAACTCAGATCGTGCATGTTACTGATGTTAGACAGCTCAGAAAAGCTCCCATAAGCACACTTTCACATGCTCTCTGGTAAACCAAGGATAAAGCAACAGGAGAAAGTAGGAAGCCCTAATCTTTTGTATTCCTCTTGGACAAATCACCTAAAATCTGGAAGTCTGATGCCATTCATATCCTTTACTGGAGTCATATCTGTGTAGCATCAGAAACTCCGGCAGTCCAGTTGGGGGCAGTGCTTCCTACTTTGTTGCTTTCCCTTGGTTTATTGGATAGTTTATGAGGCATCCAAAATTTAACCCTTGGGACCACAGGCATTCAGAAGTAACATTTTGTGGATCTCTTCTGTGCACAGTCACGTACTATTTTCATGGGAACTAGGCCAGGCTTTTGCAGTGGTTAGAGATGGTGCGTATGGTTTATACAGCTATTGGACGGTTTTTATTCTCCCCCAAGAAGTGGAATAGCTGAATGGCTCTCCTCAGTCACAGAAGCAGTAATTCTAGACCACACAGAAGCAGGCTGAGCACTGAACCTATGTATTTGCCTTCTTCTCTACAATCTGGCTGTTGAAAAGCAAACTGTCATATGCTAATGTAATGTCGCACAGGTGCATCTTGTGAGGGGGCCTGATTCTGTCAGTGCGTCATGAATGTTCTGATATTAACATAGATGATATTTGCCTTGTGGCAGCATATGTAAAGTAATTGCCTAATCCCCCATTAGCCTAGGCAGCAACTCAGGACTTAACTGGTTACAGCAGGAAAATGCTGTGCAGAACTGGAGCTATGTGTCTAATGAGATGTGTGTCTGATCAGAATTACCAGCCTAGTTGAGATTATGGATCACTAAACCAGTGTTTACATCCCAGTCACTTCAAATATGAGTTATTTTGTTAAAGCACTTGTACTGGCGAAGGGAAATGGATTGCCAGGGAATTGATTTGCTGATACTTATTTTGTGATGGTCAGATTCATGAGTGGTTGGTGAGCCTCAGTTGATCAAGATGGGTTTTATATGCAAATAAATTAATTCTTTCTTATTTGTATTTAAACTACTGTCATTGCTTTTTCAATAGATAACTTCCATTTAAAATCGTTTACTCAGTTGACTCCTTTATCAAATAAAACTATTTGCTTGTATTCTCCTTGTCACTGTCACTGGGCAATTGTTTTTGACTAAAATTGCATTTAATGAGACTACAGCTATAGTATAAAGACACTCTGACCAGTCAATTAACTCCAGTGGCTGTTACAAAGTCCTTTCCTTCTGCTTCTTGTGAAAGCTAGAACTCAGTGCCATTGTGAGACTTTAGCAGGCAAACTTGAGAATCCAAAGGAGGTTCAAGAACAGAATCTTCCACAAAGTTTAACACATCAGTAAGATTTCTACTATGTATGAACTGTATTCTGCCACTTTTTAACTGTTCCTGGTGAGAAAAATCCTGAAAATGTATACTAAGTCAGTTGTTCAGTAATCAGAGGATTAATTCCTACCCTTAAGTAGTTGCCCTGACAGTTCCTACATCATTCTTCAGTAATTAGAGGTCCGGAGGTTAACTGAGGATCTAACCAGCTTCTTATAAATGCATGGGGACAAATCCTGTTCAGTGGTTCATTCACTGACATGCTGGAATGAATAAAGA
The DNA here is from genome assembly GCA_026283785.1 of Coracopsis vasa. Classification (NCBI taxonomy): domain Eukaryota; kingdom Metazoa; phylum Chordata; class Aves; order Psittaciformes; family Psittacidae; genus Coracopsis; species Coracopsis vasa. The sequence continues at coordinate 11,441 of JANHGB010009058.1, forward strand.
CATCACGATCTGCTCATCATCATAGGGCCCGAATGAAAGGCCGTTCAATTCAGTTGTGAGCAAACTTTGGTATAGCAGAAGGTGCTGAATCAGACCTTTATCTCAGAATAAATTAGCACCAGGCAAGGGAGTTGGGGAATGCAATTGCCAGTTTAAACTGTAGCATAATTTTTATTTAATTTGACAGCTTTCAAACCATACATCCTGTAACCTTTTGCAAAAAAAAGCAAGACCTGACTGTCATACCACGGTCCTGGAAATGTCTCTCAAATAACACCAGAAATGAAATCATTAGAAAGTGTAAAAGTATAGTTTGCACTAAGAAAAAATAAATTAGGCTATAGTGATCAAATTTTCTCAGCGTCAACATGAAGATCAAGGTCAGAAAACTGAGACAAACATCCTCAGCTATCTTTAACAGAAGGGCTTTTTTCCTTGTAGTGCTGCCATAGTAAAACAGATGCTAGAAATTCTCACTCCAAAACTCTTTGCTTTTCATCCAGTTTTAAAGCTGTGGTGGCTTTCCAAGTTAAACTCACAAAGGGGAAAGAAATATGCTGGTGTTTTCATTGTAATATGAATTTTCCATTGAAGATGTGGTTGAATTAGCAGTTCATTTTTTAACTATTGCTTTAATTTGCTCCTTGTGGTCAATCCTTTTTTCTTTCTATAAAAATCATGCCCTAGTCCTATGCCTTTTGAGACACCTCAATGAAAATGTTTTAAAAGGAAGGGAACTGTCTAATTATATGTCTGTAAAGTGGCTAGAGAGCTTCATTTGTGTGGAGTAAAACAAATAAGAGAAAATGTGAGGAATGTGCTGCTGAATGAATGAGGACATACCCATTTTGTTCCCATAAATGGGAAGTAACATTAAGGTGTTGGGAGTGATTCTGAGTCTAGACACCCATTATAGCTTTTGTGTTTTCAACCCCCTTTCAACTTGTGCCTGGAGTAACTGATGTGTTCACACACTGGGACATTTAAAACAAAACAGAAGGAAACACTTTTTCCCCCTTTTTTCCTGTTTAGTATATGGAAAGTAAAGAGAATTTTGTGCTTTTTGATTATAAACTTCCCACAGCTTAATTTTCCAGGAGGTAACTCATAAGAAATTCAAGGCTGGTGGGTCCTCTTTATTTGCACAATCAGTGTGGAGCTGTAAACTTAACACCAGTATTGAACACTATGAGTACGTGAGAGGGACAAATGCAACTCATGTCCCTTTTCTTTTACAGACGGTAATAGAAACTAAAAGAGGGTTAAGCCAATGGCATACTGGAGAGACAGGAAACTGGCAGGAGGAAATAGAAGGCAGGCGACTGAGACCCTTATCTGAAGCTAAATAGAAAAGCAGCAAATTCATCTCACTGAAAAGCTGGAAAGGCCAGTAAGGTTGTGGACTGCGAGAAGAGAGGAGGAAGGGCTCTGGGGAACTAAGATTACTTTTCCCTCTGTTCACAATACTAGTTGTCTACCTCCAAAGAGGGAGTGTTGGACAGCAGCTGCACTTCAGCTCCTTCCAACCTATTATATCCCAGGATATGGCTACTATATACATATTGTATGCCAAGGCAATATGAAGAAACCTCAGATGCCCTGTGCAGACCCCAATGAAACAAACATTTCAGTACATTTAATGAAGCTAGGGCTGTTCAGAAACAGCAGCAGCTGTGGGAGACTCAGGGTGAAAGTACCACACAGCAAATCTTAAAAGAGCCCTATGCCTTTCCCCAGGGGATGCTTTCCCCAGGCTGTAGTATTGACACAAGACCATTACTAACGAAACAAGACTTTGTAGTGATGCCTGGATAAAGTTGCCTGGGGGATCTGTTTTCTTGCTTAAGGCAGCACCAGAGGGAGCCCAGATAAAGTTGTCTGGGTGATTTGACTGGGTGTTTTCACAGGTTTGGGTTCTTTTCAGTTCCATTTAGAGTCTACATTTCACAGACGTTTAAAGTTTCCTGCAAACTGCAATAGTGCTTCATTTCAGGAGCTTTCTTCCCTAAGTAATAGCTGTGCATGCTCAGAAAGCTTTCTTTAACTGGACTGCACTGCAATTATAAAAGTATTCTTAAATTCAGTTTGTGCTTGGAAGTTATTTCCTTTTCCTTAGTGTACAGTTGCCAAAGAGGAGTGTGAAGAAAGAGCTGTATAAGGGCCTGGCTGCCCTTATGCCATGCCTGAGAACAGAAGTTAACAGACTTCAGATAATTTACTCTATGGGTACACACCACTTGTTCAACACTCCTGATACAACATTTCATCTGGGAAGAAACAGGACAGTGCTCTAACAACAAAACAAAACTCCGCACTGCAATAATTCATGAAGTGAAAGGCATCATTGCCAGGTTAAAAATAAACTTTGCAAGACAGACATCTGCTACCTCTTCTATCATCCATTCTAAGGGATAAGAGTTTCTGCATTTATAATTGCATGCATAGGTATATATGACCTTGACAAAATTCAGCCTCTTTTACTTTTTAAAACTTCATTAATCTTCCTGATACTGATGCATTTTAATACTATCCAAATCCATTATATCTTAATCTAAATTTTGTCAAATACAGTTGCTGTACCAGGATATGTCTTTATAAAAAAGTCAAATAACCTTGAATCCTGAATGCCATTTCAGAAGTACTTTAGCACTCAGAAGACACTGATTCTGCAGCCCCACCTTTTAGTCCCTGTCAATTCCTTCTTGACAGTCAAGAAATAGATTTTCAGGAGTTTTTTTTTCTGAAGGGTATCCCTAATTTCTGGGACTGCAGAAGTGTATGAAAGCTAGCCACTCTTCTGGCAACGTCCCTTCAGCCATATTTCCTACCCAGGAACCCTCCTCTGGCCCTTGTAGTCCATCGGTTCAGCTCCCAGCCCCCTCTCCTCTTTATATTTTCCCCAAAGGAGCTGAATTTGAACCAAATTCTGTTCTATTTTAGTATAACTGCTTGGGTATGAATGATCATTTGCAACTGTTACTGGTTTAACCAGAGGCAACTGTGCCCTCATGACTGGTGATTGTTATATTATTTGACCGCAGTAAGCACAATTGAACTCCAGGAGCAATGACTCGTCTCACTACAGCAGAAGGGTTTTCTTGTAGATAAAAAGGTTCAAGACTGAGATGTAGGTTTTCAGCCAATTAAGGTCTTGGTTCAGCATCAAATTTGAGCAGGTACTTCATGTGTACTTAATGTATTGTCTTGTTCAACAGGACACAGAGGCCTGTGACCCTCTCCACGGAAGCTAACTCTATAGCAATATATGCCTAAATGCTTTGCTAACTATGTGGACGTCAATTCATCTTTATATATTTATCCATATCTGGGCTTCCCAAGCTGTAGAAAACAAATTAATTTGAATGTGTCAGACGTGCATGTGGGAATTTAAAAAGAAATCTGTGAGGAGGTAGCTGTGGTAATCAGATCCTGGTGGTAGGAAAGGGAAATAAAAATGTTGGAAGGTGGCTGATGACATCTGAAAACAGACTGTGCAGTGAAGATGTAAGATCAGCAACCTTGTCTGTGTGCAGGGTCTAAAGAGCTTGAGGCTGCTCAGCACAACAACAGCATGCTCCCAGTGATCTTATAAGCCAAAAGCCAGTAGGGCTTAATAAAAGAGAGGCTACCAAAGCCCTTCTTTCTCTACTTTCAGAATGCTGCTCTGAGAAGCTTCAAAAGCCCTTTATTTTATTTGTGTTCAGAAAACCAACACATTGACATGTCAGTGATAATATACCCTGCTCCTTCCTACTGCTGCATGAGAGAAAGAAGATGACTGTGTACCTACCACCTTTGGGGAATTTTCCTTTTCCAGCCTCTGAGCTTGGATGATGCTGAGCACTTCTAACAGGCCCTGACTCTCCCTGAACTGTAACCATGCAGTCCTGTACTATAGTTATTGCCGTTGCTAGTCACAGGCCACAAGATCAGTACCACGTCTGCAGTCTCCAAAGCACCAAGACTGAGGTCTCTCGGTCTTGCTCCTCCTGAACAGCATCTTGACCTGCCGGCAGCTTTCTTTTATTTGGTTTAACTGTGGCAGCAATTTCTTTAATTGACTGGGTGTCTATGGATAATATGTTCTACTTTTGTTTATCTTTGTGCACCACCCTCAAAGTGCAACACCCTCAGCATGCTTCTGAGATGATCTAAAATGCCCATACAGGTTGGAGCACCCACCAATAGTCCTTTTCCACTATGACCATTTTCCTAAGAGAATTACCCTTTTGAACTACTCCTGGGGTGATCACTGGGCTTTCCACTTCTTGTTAGCCTTTGAGGTTGCAATCTCATCTGTTTAGCTGACTGTCTTCTCTAGCCACTGACTCCTCAGCTATGTACACAAGCTCCCAAGGTAGTTACTTTGCCATTTCAACTGTTCTACTTGAAATGGTTAAAATTTGGGGATTCCTTCTTTGTTTAGAAATGCTGAGTCAGTGGTTTATTTATAACAATTTATAACAATAAATTATTTCAAAGGGTGAGCAGCATTCCACTCACTGTCAGGAGAGTATTTGCAGCATTTTGGCAAGCAGTAAACATAAACTTTTTGCCAAAGTTTAAAATACATCAAGCCATCTCTGAAATAAGTGATTGGAAAAGTACATGTGTTTTTAAACTCTGCATCAAGTTAATACTCCGCTTTAATCTTAAAGACTGTTTGAGGAGGAGACTGTGTTTAAATTCCACACAGGTTAAAATTCAGACCCTATGTTTTAGGAGTTTTTGTATAGACTGCATACTGCTAAGTCTTACAAGCAATAGGAGATTTAAAACACAACAAAAAGAAAGGAGACTTATGAAGCAAGGGAGTTTAGCTTTATGAGGTGACTTTTCAGACAGAAAAGATTAGCCTACAGAAAGGCAGAAAACTAAAATTAAGCACTTTGTTAATGTTAGTAAAAAAAACAGTCTACTGGTGATTTGTGATTAAGTAACAGCACCGAGGCATACAAACTCGGTAGAAAAGATGTGGTTATAAAACAGGTCTCTGTTGACAGAGTTATTTCCGTTTTCACAAAGCTAATGGGTAGCAGAGATAATTATTTGCTGCATAAAGTGCTGTCTAAGCTTCAACAAGTTTATCCTCACAGCTCCAAAAGTCAGCATGGGAATAGGCAGTTAATGGCTGGACAACCCAATCTGCTGGAGTTCCTGTTTAGTGCCATGTCCCCTCACAGGCAAGACTGCAGAGGGATGTAGGACCGGCTTCAGAAACTCTTGATTCACTATCTTATGTTAAATTTCTGTCTCTAAAGAGGGTGAGAAAGGGGCTGGCTGTATTACCTTTTACCTTACTGGAAGGTGGAGAGGGGGCCTAGACAGCCAACTGTCTGTCTGAAATTAATCCCGTTGCCTTGTATTTCCATTTATTTCTCTGTGTTCTAGTTATTGCAGAAACTGAAAGCTTTCAGGGTTTACAGTTCAATGGTAACTGTATTAGCAGTGGTGCTGACATCACTTTGCTGACATTTAGCACTTACTTCGATAACTTCTTTTAGAAGCTGTGGAAAAAGTTAGCTTTAAATTTTTCCTCATGGCTTCTTTTTCTTATTACTTAACACATCCTCATTCCTTTACTTATAGGAAGAGAGAGGCAGATCTGGCTAGATAGAGATTGTGACTTTGCTAAAGATTATAGACAGTTTTTTGTCATGTTATTTCTAACTAGCTTTCTTCAAACTATCCCAAGTCAGTTATCCATGAGCAGTAGAGGAAATATGGTTCTTCTTGTCCTGAAGCTATGTGAATCCTACCATGCTCATGTCAGAGCTACTTGAATGGCTTTATGGAGGCATTTTGCACAAATGCAATTTATCCATAGGTTGGTTGAAGGTATGATTCAGGAGAACTCTAAACTGACACTTAATTATGATGAAACCTTAATATAACAAGTCAATCAACAAACATTCGGGAAAAAGCTGGTAAAGACAGGAGAGGGAACCATGCTCTTCTCAGTCATTCAAGCAGTAAACAGCAAAGTGAACTCGAAGAAATTGCTCTAAGCCAGAATATGATGGGAATGCTATATATCAGCCCAAGATATTTATAAGGCCAGATGTTTATATTTACACGGAAGAAGCTATATGATTTGCTGGAACATGGTCATTAATTAAGTTTTATTTCATAATTACATCTTTAAAATAACTTACTGGCATTTAGTTTTATGCTAGCTCCAAGATAATGAACTGAAGAGTCCTTTATGCATAAGAATTCTGGACAAAGAAACAAAAAAGCAAGAAGTACAATGTAACCTTAGAATTAGAAAGACTTTTTCATTACTTGTGGTTAATTATCTCCAGAACTGCCAGCTCTATGCCATTTGGACAAAGAAGTGGAAATTTGTTTCCTCTTCCATGAAACAAACACTGCATTTATACCTCCTGAATATAGAAACAGGTTTTGCAACCCTAATTATAAACAATTCTTTATTCTCAATTCAGAATCTATAATCTCTTCTGTAACAAGAAGTAGCGTCACTAATAAATAGACTGATCCCATACTGAAAACTTCAGTATTAGTGTTAGAGAAGGACACTATACACTTTGATTTTGGAAAGGGAGTCTGACACTGGTATCCTAGATTGAAAATGAAACCATGCTTTTTAGAAATACTCCTACTGTGCTTTGAGGTGATGCTTGAGTCACCAAGAAGGAAATAGTTTTTCAGAACAGGAGATTTGCTGCTAAAAGGCAGGAGAAGAAACTATCTGCTTTCTTCTTTCTGTTTTATTCTTCGCAGGAATTACAATTATCACCTTAAACTAGACTGGCTCCTCTTCCATCATCAGGTATTTTTAGTTATTTACCACAGGAAGTGTCACAGGTCATAACAAAGGCTGGGGTCTTTGACACCATGTATCAGGAGAGCTGGCTGGTAATTTTCTACTAACATTGTATTTCTGTGAAGAAAGCTTAATTTTCCTGATGTTTTCCTATATCCCAGCAGACCATTCAAAATCAAATGTCTCATTGTGGTTGGCTTTGAGGTATTAGCTACAAAATAAGTGCCCTCCTGGCAGCCAGGTTTTGGCTGAAGCCCAATATGAGAGGGGTGTAATAGGAAGGCCTGTTGGATCAAGCAGATCAACAGGTGAGTTGAGTTTGGAAACAGCCCACCTGTGAATGCCAGCAGGGCTTAGACATGGGATAAGTGCTCAGACCTGTCAAGGCTGCACAGGACCTCTAAGCACAAAGGGAACGTTTTTGTAAGAAATAACAGCATTTCCAAGAACAGGCTTCAGTGGAGAGAGTCTCTGCGGGCAACCTAGGCTGTGGTACTTGTCCTGTTGTATGACTCCAACCATGGGTGACTTGTCCCTGCTTCTACACAATCAGAGCAGAAAGCACTTTTACAGACATGTAGCCAGTCTCTTGCCACAAAACTATCTCCTATTCACTTGTTTGTCCCATAAATTAAAGAACTACATTTGTGGCTGTACATAAAAACCATGGGGGACAGAAAACTTTGCTACTTCTTAAAGAAGAGAAAGCTCCATCTTTGCTTTTTGAGTCATGTCTCAACTTGAGAATTACAGAAGTGGGTGTCGAGTCCTAACCCCATACAAAAGATGATGCGAGACTTGTGTTTTCCTTACAGTCAACCTAAATTTTGCTTCATCCCCTTCCACCCCTTGCAGCCTCCTCCAGCCTCCTGGCTGCCCTTTGCTTTCTGTAGGCTCCAGCCCTTGCAAGAGGCTCCATCCCCTCTCTGACTCTGCCGGTAGCCGTGCAAGTCAAAGTCCTTACACTTTTCCTCACTAACTGATTACTCCATCCTTTTTCTCTGTGTATTGATATTTGCTAGTGTCGCCCTGCCGAGTACAAGCATACAATGTCCTGTGTAGAGTCATTTAAAGGCTTCCCCACACCAGGCTTGCTACATCTATGCCACCTTCTGGATGTTCAGTGAATCGTGTTTATCCCGGAGCATGTCTGGCAGTTGCATGTTCTGACTAACGTGTAAATCTCTCTACCAAATGTTACCACTTCCTGAAATCAGTAAAGGGCAGATTAATGACATCGGGAGAGGGACAAGGTTTTAGGGCCAGGGTCACAGCTTCAGATGTGCTTCCTTTGTTTACTGCCTGTATACTAGGAAAAGTGATTGCTCTGTTGCTCAGTGAACTGTCACTTCGATGCTAAGAATAGGTACTGAATTTAACAAAAAACTCCTTTTTAATAGCAAAGCTAATTTCCCTCAGTTAAGCATTTATCAAATGCTTTTTTTATACAATGTGCACCTGTTTAGAATTTTCTCAGGTTTGTGGGGTTTTTGTCTGCAATATGTTTAGGTTATAATTTCCTTTCCAGTATGTTCTCACCTTTTATGTCTGGGTTTCATGTCACTATTTATTCAAGACCTATAGCTCACTTTCTTTCAACCGTTTTAGCTAGAATTGTATCTGAACTATGTACAATTTATGATTTCCCTAGATGATGAAGGAGCATTTTCATTTTGGTCATTGTTCTGCTATTATTTATATATAAATTGAAATAAAATAATACTGTGGCTTTCTTTGATGAAAACTAGCTAGAATTCTTCAGTAGTCTCTCTGGTATACAGTCCAGAATTAGTAAGGACTTCAGTCAATAAACAACTTCTTTCCTGCATATTTAAATGTTAGCAACATGCTTAAATGACTTGCTAAATCACAGCCTGGATAGCAAACTCAGGGAGATAATTTCCACTTTAGACAGGGAATGAATAATACTAATTACTTAAGGTTTCCACTTAATCTCCTCCAGAAGTGCAAATAATTCCTAGGAAAAGCAGAGAAACAGTAGGCTATTTTGTTATTTTAAATGCTGTATTCAACTAGGCAGTTCTAGCCTGATCAATGAGGCTGTGGTGCTGTATAATTCTTTGATTTCAAAGTCAAACACTAAACAATTTGTTTTTAGAAATTAATATCATAATTACCACAAACTGAGACTTCTTAAGAAAGCTGGTTATCTCAGATATTAAAAATAAACATCTAAAGAAATCAAGCTCTCATTGCCAGCAAGCAATTACAGTAACTTATTGTTGAATGGCACTTTCACAGACTGATATTACAATCAGATTAAAAAAAAAAATAATAATTTTCACTCCATCATAGATTCAGATTATGGCCAGGAATGAAAGTGTTGAAATTCTTCAATAAGAACAGATTCCAGAAATGAGAAAGGTTCATACTCCAGCTCATGTTCACCTGCAAAGACTCAGAATCCTGCATCCTACTTATTCTGCTCCACAGATGAAGTTAAAGATGTGGACATAAACCACTCCTGGCCCAAGTCCTGGATCTCAGGTTCAAGGGTGGACAACTACAAGGGTCAGGATACTCAGAATGATCCTGCTGTTACCAAGCTTGCTGTTATCTCAACCAAAACCCCAAACCTTCCCTTCAGTAAACCACTCAGCTAGTTTTCAAATGATCATCCAGTCTTTATTTACAGAGAAGAGTACTATTATTTACCATCTTTGAAGATCAGACAGTTCCATGGACATTTTGGAAAGCTGAAGCATGGGGATGTATCACCATCCCAGCAATGTGTAAGTAAGTATACTTAAAAATTTCTCCTCACAGTCCATACCAGGCTGGGATTCATTTTACCTAAGATACCCAATTAACTGCATAAACTGGTGATCTTTGCTCTCTCCAGATTCTGGGCAGACAGGAAGTCCCAAGGGGCAATCCACTCTGCCTAATTTAGACATCTGCTTCATTGGCAGTTTACCAGCCTCGTCTAGAAGCTTGAATGGTAGTTGGCAAAAGCGAAGTGGAATGGGACTTCTTACCTTGTAAAAATTTCACCTTGAAATTTTAAAGCTTTGCAAAGATTAAATTGCAAAAATAGAAGAATAAATGTTGGTGCAAATCAAATAAGTTATTACCCTTTCAAAGTAGTCTGGAGAGCTCAAAGGCAGGCAAAGAGAGAGAACTTACATCTTCTCCCCTGTGGAGAAGATTCATAAAACCAAGCAGACTGTACCAACTTAAAAGAATGGGAATCCTCCTTCTGTGAATTATATAATGTCTCTACCTAAAGTGAAATAGTCCCAGCTAGCAATCCACCATTATGATTTGTGTTGCTCTAAATGTAACTATAATCCATCTTGCTCCAAAATAAATAAGAAACTTCTGGAAGGAGGACTGTAAACATTCAATATTCAACCATCTTCATTGTTCTGTAAAAAAACATCTTTAATCTAATGACCTGGTCTAGTATGTTTATGGTGTTGCTCCCAAATCCACTTTGTGTTGCTAACAGATTATTTCTGTTTCTTATTGCTGGTTATTCGTTATTTCTCACTAATTGATGTTAAACCCACAGACGTTTGGATGAAAACTCTGGTAGATTTGCTTTAGGTTTCCAAACAAGTGTTATAATCCCCTGAATACCCTTTTATTGTCAGTATACATGAAAAAAACCTGTGCAGCTAACTTACGCACATTCTGCAGTAGAGATCCATGTTTTTAAGACCCATGTAGCAGGCATCAGTCTGGTCACAGCTGATTAAAAACACAGAGAATCAAGTGTCTTGCCCATGTTCCCACGCTGAGGGCTTGATCCTGTGAGGAGGCAGGCATGCCTTCACATGCACTGCAGTCAAATAAAGCATGAGCTATGCTTAAGTAAAGGCTCAACCCAATTTAATCTTTCTCTTAGCTTAAAATGCCCAGAGCACTAGCGGGCTATGGGAGAGAGAAAATGTGAAATATATATGAGTGAGAAGCAGATATTTCCCCTCATGGAAAGGTTTGCATTTGTGTGTGGTCGATCAAAGAGATCAAAGTCACAGTAAGCAACCACTCTTCTCTAAGAAACCCAGATGCATGAAGGGATTTCTTGCATTGGTTGGAAGGGAAGGTTTGGGTGTGATGGGAAGACAGCTCCTGAATTAGGTTTGTCATTGCTTTGTTCCTCAGGGAGCCATTTCTATCGAGACATACAGTTTGTGGGGTCCTGCCTGCTTTGGATAAAAATAGACTGCATTAAGCAAATGCACAAGACAGAAGCTGACCCAGCGTTAACTTCAAGCCATCCTGATTAGCAAATAAGTCTTTATCTTCATGTGTGAATCCAAATGGCAAGGACAGCTCTACACAGAGCAAGTTTAGTCAAAAATGGCCAATATTTAGTAGCAAATATAGAATTTAAAGTCAACAGTCATACTGACCTTATTTCCAGAAGGTGAACATATGTATATGTAGAACACTTGCTATATGCATGCTGATAAATTCAAAGTGCTCAGGACTATTCTCTGGAACCAGAGGTAAAAGGCAAGGAAAAGCCACATTTGTTTAAATGAAACCTCAGCCTCTCTGCCAACTCAGCTATATGCAAACTACTTATTGGGAACTGCCTCTGCGACATGCTAACTTCCAAAAGAGGACCAAGAGACATTTGGGAAAGCCCTATCTGTCTGAGACTAAAACCATATTAGGGACTGCACTAAAAGTCATACTGAACAGGAGACAAATTTATGGCATATGAGAATGTTTCATGGCACTTTTTAATCTACTGGTAGAAATGTGGCCTCTATAGAAAGACACAGTTAGTGAACTAATAAAAAAATACACCCCACAAATTTAATGTTACAGAAGGGTTTACAACAAGAGAGAAATATATAGCAGGAATGTCACTTAAACTGGATTTGAAGGGATTGGTTTTGCCTCTTTTTAGCTTGAACATCTACTGTAATTTTGTTTCAATGATTTTTTCTTCACATGAAAGATGAGTTTCTGACTAGAAGTCTGTTGTAACTGGAAATTAATTTTACATGCTTCAGCATACTGAAACTCTTTGACTTTTCAGAATAGATAAAGAGAAAAAGAGATATATTACATGCAATTTAGCAGGTTCCAGTATACGTCCCTCCAAGATTTGCAAACCTGGCTAGCTGACCATCCATGCTGTAAACATTGTGTTTAAAATGGCTGTCTCTCTCGGTTAACCCAGCAGAGATGGAGTAATTAACTACCTGGATCTGCTGTGCTTCCAGATATGCGGTTCCCAGCTTAAGTTTCCATTGGTTTACTGGAATTTGGAACAAGCCCTGCAACAGCAACAAAAAAAGTCTGCTGCATCTCCTATTGGGGCAGACTTCTATGCAGTCACAGAAAAAGAGTGACATATTTTATGATGAAAGACTTATAATGCAGCATGCATATATACATACAGAGGTGAGGTTTTATTAAGACCTTCAACCACTGGGTAAGATCCAGAGAAAATCCTATTTAGCAGCTACGGCTAAGGCTACTAAAGAATTCTTGTGAGGAGAGGCTCTTAAAGCACTGCTATTCCATTTCTGACATGGCAAACTATGCCAGAAATGTCACAGTCTATGCAGAACAGGGAAACAAAAGCAGCATCTAGACCTCCCAATGTCCTCCTCTATTAGCTCTGATGGTTCAGTAGAAATAAGAGCAAGTCAGATGAATGACGTATTCCTACTATTTTTCTTTTTAAAAGCTAGCTACTGATTCGTCTTTCTATAGCAAGCATAAAAGTTTGTGTAATCTTATGGAGAGCTGAAAGGTTCCTATTTTAATAAAAGCACTTTTTTTCCTTACCTTTTTAGTCAAAATATCTGGAAACTGAAGAACCCACTATTTCCATAAACACCCCCTCCTTCTCCATTGACTAGTAGCTGGAGGATAAGACTTATTTCTTGCATCCATTCTTCAGAATTTATAATGGAAAAAACACAGGCACACATAGACATACACATAATGTACATCTTTTATGCATAAACAGACTCTGCAATGATCAGAAAGGATACAGAAGTACCAACAGGATGGTTTTCAAATCTCAGGACATTTATTTCTCATGCAGCCTGAACTGGTTCCCCCACAACACCAGTCTATGTAGATGACTTTGTACACAGTTATACAAAGTAGGGGTATGAAAAGTTGTTGTACCCCAAATGAGGGAGTACTACTGTTTCTTTCCACTTTGGATTACACCCGTTCATGGTTTTCAAGACTGTGGCATTTGGCTCTGGTAGTGCTAACAGCATCATTAACAAATCTGAAGCAAACAAAGCAAAACTTGCTGTTGTTTTCAGTAAAGTATCACATTCCCTCCCCCCTCTCCTCAGGAATTCCCTGCTAATCACAAATTGCTTTTCTATCTGATAAATAAAATCAATTTACCATGTTTTCTTTCCGAACTTGTTTATGTACATGAAACAGACTGAGGATGAAAATATTATGTGCACCACCCAGCTCCTTTTCTTGGTACTTCAGGGCTGGCAGGATCTGAGTTGCTGTTGTAACCACTGGCAGAGCTCTTGTCAGAGAGGAAAAGTTACTTATACCAAAGCAAAGTCTGTAAGGTAAGACAATCTATCCAGAGTGCTTAGATAGCACTGTTCACCTCTACAAGAAAGCTTCAAAGTATGAGAGAAAGCTGTGAGACTGAGAAAAAGAATTTGGTAGTTTTTGAAGTTTATATAAGTCACAGTGACAGTAAAACAGGACTTTGCTAATCAGCAGTGGGTGTAGAAATGTATGGGCCACCAGTTGGTGAAGAGCATTAGTCTGTGTCAGCATCGTGGAGTGCAGTGCAATAAAAGCAAAACAGCTGTTGCTGAAAACATCCAGATTCATGAAAATTTAAGCATCCATGTGCATCTTCTGGTTCAAAGCAGTCCCTTTTGACAGAGAATTTTACAGTGTCTTATGGGTGGTGTTGTTATTACTACTACTTTGCTCTTACAGTCTTTTCCTAAGGATTCAAAAGACTATCTCATGACAGCTCTTCTACCTAGCTACTGACCCAGCTGAACACACTGGACAGAGTAATACACATGACTTAGGCTTCAGAGCATTTTGGCTTTGCAGTAATTTTGAAGACTTTTCTGTTTTTCATCAGTATCAGCTTAGGATTGACTGCTGTATTTTTGGAGTAGTAATAATAATAACAACAACAACAATAATAATAATAACAACAATAATAATAATGAAAATTCCTCACTTCTATTTACACTCCAATGTTTCCAGAAAGGAGAAAAAGAGGCAACATTCATTTCTTT
>JANHGB010009061.1:10240-27241 GCA_026283785.1 Coracopsis vasa
ACATATTGTTTTCATGCTTTCAGTTTTCAGTAAGTGAAGAGCTAAATACATGTACCAGACTCATAACAAATTTGAAAGCAAATTAGAGAAGTCTGACAAATGAAGTTTTAAATGAAGATGTTGCAAAATTCCTAGGTTGTAGCATATTAGAACTCATGGGCAGCACTTTGTATTATTATACCTTCAATAAATCTTAAAAACCAAACAAGCATAGTTTTATTTCCTACATAGGGGGAAGTGCAAATCTTTGAAAGAAAGATTAAGACATACCAATATTGCCATAGTCAGCTCCTCCCGAACATCCTCCAGGGCTCCGATATCTGCCCACGTCACATCAGGAATTGTGACAAAGCCTTCTCTCTTGGCAGAGGGCTGCACAGATGACAGTGCAACAATAAAATCATTCATCTCAATGCACAGCTTCTGCAGCTGCTCCTCAGGCAAGGGGTCTTGCTTCTTCAGCAAATCCAAAAGCCTCTGCAATTCATCCTGAGGATATATGGAAATGGAAAGAATAAGGATATGCACTGGATTAGATTTTAAGAACCACTGTTTAAGGGCTTTTTCAAAGCAATACTTTTTTCAACTGTAATATTAATTATTATACAACAAATTATGTATGATACATATAAAATATGCAAAAGAACATTCAAAACTAACATTAATGATAAAAATGTAATGATAGGAAACTACTATGTACATGTAACACTTGTGAAAGCACGGAGCTGACAGACTACAGCCTTGATTTAGATACCACAGAAACAGAGCTAGCACATGTATTTTGTCTTCAAATTCTTCCCATTGTTTCTCCTACACTGATTAGGAAAAAGTTCTTTCCATGCTGAAATTTCCAAAACATCTATTATATGCATTAATTCTGGTTTTACCAAATTGCTCTCAAGAGAAAGTGCGTAACTGCTGAACAGCACAATCTCAACAATTTGCAGAATATTGAGTTACATATAAACCTTTAAAACTCCTAACAGACACTTTTAGATTATGCACTTTTATTTAACATAATCTGATTTCAAGTCATCAACTCATTTCCCCAGTCTGATTAGACCTGGTTCTGTAGTAAGTCCCTGATAAAGTTTGGACAAACAGAATAGACACACAGGGTAATGCTTTTCAACAGTGTCCCATCTTGCAGACCACAGCGCCCCAGGCAGGTACGTTCCAATTTCCCCAGTTGGCTCCTTATTGGGGAAACTGAGATATTTGATCAAAGAACTTTATAGTTGCACAACAAATACATCCTGGTTCTCATACAGAAAAGCTGTATCAAAACCACAAAGAAACAGAAGTCTTCATAGTGCCCAATAACCCTTTTAAGCCTTCTCTCCTTAACAGAGCCATTAAAAAAAACCTCTGAAATAGCCAAGACCACTGAGTTTGTTTACTTGAATTGTGTGAATGATTTTTAGAGGCTTTGTGTGTTTAATTTCCCATTATAAACATAATATAATGGGTTTAATGACAATGCCCTGTATTAGACTATGTCAACCTCCTGCCAGCTATCAAAACATGGCTCTGTTAGGATTAGACTTCCTCATCCTCAATAACCCCTTTGATCATGGTGATGTTGATAAAAGCTGCAACTACCTGCCCCTTCCTGCTTTCTTTTGACTACGTCAGGCCACAGGAAACACAGGGAGTTATTGCAGTGTGATGATGTTATTCTAATACAAAAGCTTACTACAGCTTTTTACACTGTTTTTTGTTAATGGCAATAGCATTTTTCTTTGACAGTCCTTCTAAAACCAGAATCTGAGTACAAAGTGGATTTAAAACCACTTTGTTTTACTTCTCCAGACTTCTCTTCAGGAAACCTACATGTAATGAAAGCACATACATGCTCTGAATATTGAGAAGTAGGGCCAAGAATTTCTAGATAAAGATGGTCTGGTTCACTGACCACAGCATGTTACTTGGGCCACAGAATAATTCTGACACTGGAAATGCTGTTTTCTGCCACAGAATTCCAGCTGTGCTGCACATTAACAGATACTTTCTCAAGTCACATTGCTAACTCAACTTTTCTACTGGATAGATAGATACCTCTCCCTCAAACTTGCTATAGGTATGAGATACCATATGTGATTTACCACAACTAATCATACAGCTGGAGGGAGAAATGTAGACTGCATAAGTACTTCCTATTTTTGGCTAACTGTAACTATACCAGGTCAGGAAAGAGCCTCAGGCATCATAATAGATATTTCACTAAGGGCACAGCAAACAGCTTGATAAAAACTCAGTGCACTTCTGATATTCTTAACATTCTGTTACTTCTGAAGACAAACATAGCCACTATTTTAACCTCTGGTCTGCTAGAAAACAAAACAACACAACACAAACAACAACAATGAAAAAACCAAGGGAAAAAACAGACCTTGTATAAAACATTAATACTATCTTTAGAAGGTGTAGGTTTTGGGAGCCACTTACTCAGACGCATTATATGGGTCATTTTGGAGTTAAGCTTCTGGCTTAAGAGCTGCTATTTCTAAATCTAAAATTACATTTACCATAGATGTTTAAGGATTTATGAGCAACGACTTTCCCAACTATAAAATGGCTCAATTCTTAAGATTTATATTATACCTTAAGAGACACATGCTTCAATGAACAAATACCTTAGGAGGAAGTTCTAGTTGTTTGGCATCCTCTTCCACCAGGATGTCTGTTCCTATTCCCACGCTTTCTTCAGCTGAACTTCCTCCAGTGTGCATATGTTTCTTTTTCTGCTGCTCAGATTTTATCAAGACCCTGTTCACTGTGCACATAGCTGCCTCACGACAAAGTGCCATCAGATCAGCACCTACATAACCTGGAGTCAGCCGTGCTAAGTGATGAAATTCAAAGGATTCTGGGAGCTTCAGTTTTCGACACAAAGTCCGAAGGATTCTGAACAAGTAGGGAGAAAAAGAGCAATGAAATAAAGATGGAGCTGTGGCTTTTTTAGTTTTCACATGAAAACAAACAGCATCGATTTATGGTTTCTCTCAGTCTACATGAACTGAAGTAGTACAGTGGGAACAATTTTCATTCAACTAGAAAGCAACCAACACTGAAACCCACAAACCCATACTACATACATATTTCCTTTCAGTTCTTAAACAAAACCCAGCATCAACCAACAATGTCTATCAGTGGGTAAAAGCTGGTTTTGGTAAATCTCAACATTACAGATTCTTTAAACCTGAGTTTATGATTGTAAATTGACAGAGTACATCTCAGAGTGTACCACAGAGACACATATAACTTATGCATCGAGGTATTCAACCTTGTATTCGTAACAACCTTAGTCTGCATTGTCTGTTCCACACTAGTTTTATTTATTTATCAAAGAACATCCACAACAAACTATTCTACGAAGAACAAATGAAATCAGACTGTCTGAAGAGCTCTGTCTTTTAATCTTCAGTATCTTTCCTCTACCACTGTCAGCTGAATATAACTGCAGATATTTCCTGTGTCCCCCATAAAATTCCAACAGGCATTTCCAACAGCTTATGTGTACATCTCATGTGTTACCTCATTCTGATTCAAAAGCTGAAGTTACACCTACCTATACAGTTCCATCACTAACACAAAACAGCTCTAGGTAACTAACAGTGAAATGCTATGCTGCATGCTTTTTTAATGGCAGTTTTTTCACTCTGTATCAAGGCCCAAGCTTTAAAAACCTCCTTCAAGGTCCACCAGGCCTTCCCGCTGTTCTTCTAAGCCAAAGACAACTGAAAACTACATGAGTAGTCAAAACCAAAGACAAAAGCCAATGTCACCACAAAGATGCTGGCAGAGGGATCAAATGAGCTTGTTTAAAACAGCAAAACATCACTTCATTGGGAAAATATTCTAAAAAGGCAGCACAAAACCAAGAACAAACCAAGAAGTGAAGAACATTAACATGCTTTCTAGTTCCAATCAAAACTAGCTTAAATTACTTCCACATCAAGTAATTTAACTACAGAAATGTTTTGAATAGTTTAATAACTTGTTCTTTTCATAACTCTTAAATTTTAGTATGTTCCATCTGTTTGCCTCCCCCACTAATAATTTCCACAGTCTCTCATTTAAATCTGTATTAGTGACATTGGCTTGGTTCTCAAGACTTTTTCAACCTGACAGCATCTGTAGCGAAGCAAATAATTCAGAATGAAAAGTATTAAGAACTGTAAATGCCTCATTCCAAATCCGTCCCCTACTGTTTTCCTTCATGTGCTTCATACATGCACAAGAAAACACCACAAGTAAACACCAGGCACTCCTTCTCATTCTACTTTACCTCCCTATGGCTGTAGAACCACAACTAGGTAGTTCAAATCACACCTTCAGCAAGACTTTATTACGTGGTAAACCAGAGCACTATGAGGACTTCTGCTTCTATATGACCCTTTTATTTTTCAGAGAAAGGAGAAAATCACCCCAGCAGAAACCAGCCCAAAGCCAAAATACACAGTAAAGCTGGGGGAGGTGGTTAATTTAACAAAGAAAAATAAAATCAACAGTTCCTGTAAGCCTACACCTCCAGGAACACAAACAACTGTACAAAACAATTACATGAACGAATGTGACTAACTCATGAACAATCTTTACACACTATGATGGCTTTCCCATTCACAACTCCTGTCCTTTGAAGCAGTGCTGTTTCTGGGAATATCATACTGAATATCATATTTTCAACACAAACCAAAGAAATATCAGAATCAGAAATCTCAACAGTAAATTCTTTAGTTCTACATCAAACCACTTGCATGTTTTTGCACAACCAAGAGGAACATAACTACTACATACATAATTACTGTATGGGCAGGGTTGGGGGAAAGAAAAGGTGGAATAACGGCCAGTAGTGTTGAGAACACGAAGTGAGCAATACTGCAAGCAGAACAGATTGTTTTGTCAACCTAAGAAATAAGGTTAGTTGAGCTAGAATGAACTTATTCTTTAACCTTTCTTTCCTTCACATACCAAGATAAGCCACAGCTGTCTTCACATTTCCCTTCCCGTGTTTTTTGCTATTGTGGAAATCAGTAGCAGTTCCTTTTTAATTCAGAAAAGCAAAAGTTGTGGGGTTTTTGCTTTGTTTTAGTTTTTCCATCTAGTCTGACGGTCGCAGATCTTTGGAATATAAAGGGGCCAGCTACAAAACAGGATGACTGCAGCTCAGCTTAATGCCTGGACCAGTGTATTTCCAAAACAAATGGAATGGAAGAACCCAGACCTGTTGCTTAAGGTATGTATGCGTTCGAGAGGACTAACAAATGGGCTATACTTAATTTATGTTCCTAATTTAATAGTTACACAGGGAGCATTAAAGGCACAATGTTAACTTCCTGAACAACAGGAAAGATATATTTAATTCCACCCTCTCTACTATTAAGGCACTTGAAAACCCATTAACAATTGCTCACAAGCAATGAAACCACTCCAAATGTAGTCACAGCTACCAAGACAAAGTATAGATGCACACTTAATGTCTTCTGCACTTTTCAGTGTATGCTGATCCACAAGTGTGTACAGGCACAAATATAACTAAACACAATACTCTTCCTGAATTTTTATGTTAACTTGCACATTATTTCCTTCTTTATTAATTAATCAAAAAGAAGCTTAAACTTCTAACACACATACTTTTCTCTTGCTGCTTCATCTGGGATACCTAAACGAATTTCCCGATCAAATCTCCCAGCTCGCCTCAGTGCAGGGTCCAGTGAGTCAGGTCTGTTAGTTGCTCCGATAACAAGGACCTGGGTAGTGGCAGCCACGTTATTCAAATCTAAAGGAAGGAAGGAAGGAAGGAAGTTAGTACTCATATCCACTGTCTCAACTTTGTCCTGAGAGCGGTAGGATTCTGGTTCTGCAGCACACAGTAATACTCAAAACAGCAGAGATAAACTAGCCAAAGGCAGACTAAACTGCTGTTCATCCTTACATCCACTACTTAGAATTTGCATTTTGCACAATCAAGTAAAAAATAAGCATTTCAAATGACATTTGACACATTTTCCCATTATAACTCTCTGTCCAACAGACAGGCTTTTGAAATGCTGCACAGACCATTGTGAAAATAAGGCAGCAACATTCTCTCAAGCTAATTAGAATCTTCCTGCCATCCCCCAGGTAAACAGTGCCAAAACATGAAGAAATAGTACCACTATCTTCACTAAAGTTATTACAAGTCACTACTGAAGGAAAGCAGTGAGCCTGATCATTAGAAGGTTTAGCTTAGTACAGATGTTCCTGAAACTGACCATCCATGCAAGTTAGGAACTGAGCAACAATTCTGCGCTCCATGTCCTTCGATGCAACTTCTCTTTTTGGAGTGATGGCATCAATCTCATCAATGAAAAGGACACATGGTGCACTAGACTAGGAACAAGAAATATGAATAGTTACAGAATTACAATGACAGAGTGCATTACAAGAGACAAAGAAATTATTCAGATTTTCTATGTTGTAAGTATTACTGTAAGTCTGCTGTACAAGCAGCCTGCCCTAGAACAATTCTGTTGTTATTATTGACTATCTGGAGAGCCACCAGACTATGTAACTGTGCTGAGCTGAGGCTATGAAATAATTAGGGCATGAGATTCAAAATGTGTATATATATTGTTTAAAATTTAAACATGCCTCTATGCTGCTTTATGTTTTCTATAAAGACTCCATTGTGACTGCTTACTTGCTTAAGTCCAGAAAAGAAAATCAGGCAAGAAAGGTCTGGGTTGGTTTTTGTTTGGTTTGTTAGTGACATTAGAGCTGTGGAATTTCAAGAGCTAGTGTTACTGACATACATCATGAAACAAAAGGAGCAGTAGGTGGCCATGAAGAATGAGCTGCCAGCTTCCAGATTACTACAGAGCCTGACCATGTTCAAAGAGTATAAATGAGTAATGAGCAACTCCTGCAATTGTTCTAAAATTCCACGTACTTCAAGTTCATAAAAAGCCAACACTTAATATAGAAGAATAATTACTGTAACTAATAGAACAGTGTTTAACAGACATACTATTATTAATATTCTCAAAAAGCACTAGTAGTGCAGAGGAATACTTCAGGAAAACACTTGAATCATCTTCAAAAATAGCCCAATATAAAACAATAGTATTTTCAGACCCATGCATTCGGTGCTATCGGGTGGCAACTGCGCCATCTAGTCGTCATTCATCTCCACTTAGGGAGAAAATGCAATTAAGCTGTAAAGATTCACAGCACATACATAATATGTAATTATAGCTTTGTTCCCTGCACAAAAACTGCTACAAAAACTAAGTGGAAAAGCTACTTAAGTGAATGTGAAAGACTGTAAGTAAGGCAACATTTTATTTTTAAACATCTTTTATGCAATATATTTAGTTGCTTTAAAAATAAAGCAACCTCCCCTCAATGTACACACAAAAGATATAATTTCTAAAAAATCTGTGCAATCACACTCAATTTTATTCTAAAAAACATCTTCACAAGGCTTTCTAAAATTAAAATGTAGTTTGCACAGGAAACATAATAATCTAACAGCTTCACAATAAGCAGTTTAGCTTTGCTTAGCATTCTTTTTTCCAGGAACATACTCTAAACACCTATCTACATTTGTAGGGGAGAGCAGAAAAATGGAATAAAGTTGGAAAACCAGAATATTCTCAGAGGTCAGGAACACAAAAACTGTCCTCATGAAATAAAACATTAGCCACATATTAAATGCTTAATGTTTTAACCTGGCTGGTTCTTTGCTTCTTACCGAGTCTGGAAATTGCAACAAAGCAAGATTTCAGCTGTAATTTGATTTGCTCTCTTATTATGTTTGTCCCAAATTTCTTACTTTATACCTAAATCCCCAAGCTTTAAGTCTCTCACATTCATTCAAATCCCATGCCAGATAAAATCAGCAAGAAAAGTTGTAATAAAAGAGTACAGTGAACTGCTCTTCCCCATTTTTATGTATCAAGCCAAGTAGCTCCAAATTGGTAAATAATTTATGATGATCTCTTTACATTGATACGATGAACTATCTTTGGTCAAGATTTCAGAACAGTGATCTTTGTGCTCTGTGACAGCATGACACTTTGTACAATGGAATTCTAGTCACAGAAGGGGAGACACTATGACTTGTGTGCAGCAGTATAAAGATTCACTCACTAATCTTCACTCAAATTCATAGCACAGCAACAAAGTATGAATCCTTACAAAGAAAAGGAAAAACAATTCAGTGTCTCACCACAGCCTGCTCAAACAGTTCTCTCAGTTTCTGCTCAGACTCCCCTGACACTCCAGACACCACCTCTGTTGCTGCAACTTTCAGCATCGGGAGCTCAAGTTCCTGAAAAAGACAAGGAACATACAATATCATGCATTGTATGATATATCTGGAGGTTAGAAATACTGGCTGTCCTAGAGAACAGATTTTTTCCAGTATGACATCTTTTATGCCCAAAGATTAATCAAGACTAAATCTTAAAGTGCTTTAAAAAACAGATGAGTTGTATCCTCCAATTTAAAATGGGTCTGTGCCATTTGGCCAAGTGAACAGAAATGAATATAAATCCCAGGTTTTCCTAATTCAGTTAGAGAATAATTGCACTGTCAAATAGCTTTGCACCTTGGTCCCCAATCCAGTCCTTCACAACACATATACTTCAGTGCAATATTGGGCTCCCTTCTTGAGAAAATTGCCTATTTCCATCTGTGAAAAGCACTGCTTAGCAGTGTGGAAGAAACAGATCTTCACCAGGTTTGGTTCCCTCAAACTTGCTCCAGAAATACCTGAGGAGGAATGTACAGTAAGATACTTGCAAAGCTCAAGCCCATGTTTTTCTGCTCTTAAAAGTAAGTAAAATTGTAACTTTGGTAGACTGTAGCCCAGTAGTACTACAGGTAGTGGCAGCCTATTTCAAGCTCTTTGAACTACACATATATATAAAAAAATAATCCTAATTTATCCAGATCAAGGCCACCAAAAACACATGGGGCTCGGAGGAGATAATTCGCCTTAAACAGCTCTATTGAAAATCTCATATTTAAGAATTAGTCATTAAATTTACCACAGAATCAGAATCCTAGGTTGGAAGGGATCTCAAGGACCATCTGGTCCAACCTTTCTTTGTGAAAACAGAGTCTAGAAAAGATGTCCTAGCGCCCTGTCCAGCTGAATCTTAGAAGTATCCAGCGTTGGGGAATCCATCACTTCCCTGGGGAATCATTCCAATGGCTGATTGTTCTCACTATGAAAAACTTCCCAAACCGAATCTTCCCATAATTAACTTGCACCCATCGCCCCTCCTCTTTTCCATGTGACTCCTTGTAGAAAGGGAGTCTCCATCTTCTTTATAGCCATCCTTTAAATACCGGAACATGGTGACAAGGTCTCCCATGAACATTCTTTTCTCAAGGTTGAGCAAACCCAGATCTCTCAGCCTTCCCTCACATGGCAGGTTCCCAGTTCTTTTGATCATGTTTGTGACCCTTCTCTGGACCCTCTCCAGACTTTCCACATCTTTTTATCTCATCTCTGAACATTTTTCCACTTGTGTCATGGTTCTTTCCCCAGATTTAGTACCCTTCCAGGATACAAATACCCACTGAATTGTTAAATAGCACAGATTCACTCAATGGGTACCTTTCTACAGTAAAGCATTGAAAAGAAAAAACCCAAATCTTTTTAATGAAAACATCAAAAATTATGTCAGAAGGGTTTAATCAACATTTAAAGAATAAACATCCATATTTTCTTTCAAAAAATAAAATCTTCACTACAAAAGTTTGTAATTTCCATGTATCTATATTTAAGGTTATAATCTGTGACATTTAAGGAACAATTGTATTAAAGAAATGACCATGGTTTGCACCAAATAGCTGCACCCCAGCAGCCTCACCACACACCAAACTATTAACACCAATATTGTCCTATGATCTGAAATTGTTAGCTTGACCCAGGCAAGGCAATATCCAGTTTTTAAATTCAGAAATCACTGTTCAATGGATGCCACCCAACAGAATCAACACAATGCCTCATAGAAGATGGTAAGGTTCACTCCACACTTAAAACACTTAAGTTTAACCAAAAGTATCTTCTATATATAGCCTTCTCAATACCCATGTCTATACTGTTGTTCTGGGAATGCCTCAAAACAAGCAAGTCCAACATAAAACCCTGTCACTATGTCCCCTCTTTATATAAGGTTCTGTCAAGTACAGATTCAGACGGAATTTAAGCAAAGGAAGTAAAGATGAATGTGGTTTAGACTAAGACTGAAAGGAGAGAAAAGAGACAAAAAAGAAGAAAGATCTAGTTTATCATGATGTGCTCCATCCCTGACAGTGTTCAAGGCCAGGCTGGACAGAGCCTTGGGCAACATGGTCTAGTGTGAGGTGTCCCTGCCCATGGCAGGGGGTTGGAATTAGATGATCTTAAAGCCCTTTCCAACCCAAACCATTCTATGATTCTATGAAGGAGGATTATATTTTCTCTCTAAATATAATTCAGAAAAAGAAGAAACTGTAAATTTAAAGCTATCTCACCCCAGCAATTGCCTGTGCAAGTAGTGTCTTTCCACATCCTGGTGGTCCATGTAAAAGAAAACCCCGAGGCGGAACCACACCTAAGTGTTTATAGACTTCAGGGTGACGGACATGAATGAGCATCTTGCATATTTCCTGTTAAGAACAAGGGAGACCTCCATCTAAATTGCAGCAATTAGTATTACAGATTGCTAATATCATAGACAGGGAAAAATAAAGCAAATTCTGTTCATTACCATAATTTCAGTGACTGCTTTCAGCAAGATTAATCAAAGGGAAAAAACACTTTGTTGCTGTTGGTAGAGGCAGCTGCTCTCAGCACCATGCAGATGAATTCTGTCAGATTTCTTCTTTATCATTTTTCATCTGACATTTTATTCAGTGCATTCTGTACCCCACAAATAAAATTTTCACAAACCTTTAAAGTTCCATCGTTGCCTCCTACATCCTCAAACTTCACTGAAGGGTGGTAAAGCTCTGGTGCCTTACTTCTAACTGTTAAGGAGAAAAAGTCATGCAAATTTAGACATGGCATAATAGTAATTACTAACACAGAACAAAAAAGTACTCAGGTTAAACAATTAGCTAAGTACATGGAATAGTATTATTTTGTGGTAGCAGACACAGAACTGGAATGTATTTTTAGTACAACGTTAAGGCTAAATTTCTTAACAAAAAAAAAAAAAGCTTGAAGACACTCAGAAAACACTTCTCTGGTAATGGATTCCATGGTCAAACATTCTCTGTTTGGTTGGAGCAATACCCTGAAAGTAACTTCTCACCTTTCTCTTTAAGCAGGATGGAATTAATCTCTTCATCTACATCTGGAAGTTCTTCTTTTTTTCTTTTTGCTCTCTTACCCTTTGTCTTCTTTCTTTCACTCTCCAAGACAGACACTTCTGTTGATTTCTAGGGCATAAACCCAGAACTAAATATACAAAGTCTTCCAAGTCAGTGAATTTCTGCAAATACTTAAAAGGACAAAGTGTGTGCCTATGATGCTTATCTTGCACACATTACATAAATAAAGACAAGCAAAGTGGGAATTTGACCCCTTCTTTTTGTAGAAAAGCCTTTTTTTTTTTTTTTACTTCAGATTAGCCCTTTTTAAAAGGTTCAATTACAGCAGTCACTTTTTTTGCTAAGAGTACATACTTCCAAGCAAAAAATCCCCAAACACCTTCCCTCACCCAAAACCCCCAAGCCACTAACCAAAATCAGGCACCAGTTATTTGCATACCATAAAGCAATCTGCTTTTGTGATGAATACACCTGTATGAATACATTTACCCCAATGGAAACAATTTTTATTACTAGTAAGTCATGAGTGGCTATAAGAAAATATTATTCAGTGCTGACATAAGTTAACTGTATGGAAGAAAATTACTAACACAGGAGAAAACAAAGAAAAAAGAGGTTCTTTGATGAAAGGGGTTTGTATGTTTTTCAGTATACAGTATTGCAAACATTTTGCAATTTGAAGATCTCCCTTTTATTCAATTTCTCTATATAAGAGGACACAGCACTACCAGGATAAAGGGATGATGTCTCAAATCTGCCTGTTCAGTAAGTATTTTGTTGTGCAGTTACAAAGGTGGATATAAATGTAGTTCTTCCTTCACATAAAAAAAAGAGCATCCTGCCAAAACATCTACTCAGCCAAGCAATGTGTGTTATCTCCCATGCACAAATGGAAAACTTTCAATAGCTAAACAAATCAGGGCTTTTTTTTTTTCCTAAATAAGACAAAAACATTGGGGGGGGAGGAGAGGAATCACAAAGTAGCCAATATGTCTGGATGGGGAGTAGGACCTATTTCTAACTGCTTTATAAATCAATGCAATTTCCCTTCAACTTCCCCAACTCTTGTCCATCCAAACAATTCCAGCTTTTTCCATGCTCTAAGACTTAACCACTGGCTAAAGAAGATCACGTGCTATGGCTACAGCAAGCCACATTATCTTCATACTTGCTACTTAAATCACATTGGGTTTGTAAAACACAATACCTCAGAAATCAGTTTCTTTTCATCTCCTTCTCCATCCTCAGAAAGGTCAATGAAAAAGTCTTTTCCACATGGAGTTTTATCAATGAACCAGCCACCCTGAGAGACACATGTTTCAACTCTTGCTCCTGATGACAGGGTGCTTGTTTGGGGTGCTGTTTGTACAGGAGTGGGGGCTTCCATTGGTTCATTTTTTGGAGTGGCTGGAACAGAATCAGGATTTCCTTTCTTGTATAAGCTCAGCAGGGAACTGTTCATGTGATTTGTAGACTGCAAAATGTATTTTAAAAGAAAATATGCAGGTTATAACTTGGATTATTTATATTGAGGCCAATAAAAAGTATTTCATAAACAACATTTAGCATTATCCCTGATGGATAAAGTAGCCATGTATCTTCCAGCCCACTCCCCTGCAAAGCAAACAACAGCATATAAAACTGTATCTGCTGGTTGAAGAGAACACAGTCTTTGCAACTTACTCTGAATGACCCCTGTTAATTGATAGTCACCTCTTTTAGTAATAGGTATGTCAGTTCCTTCAATCATTTCATTCATTCCATAGCCAAGTCTTTCAGGCTCCCAGTGTGCGTTCTTAAGAAGTGATTCCCCACTACAGATTCTTCCTTCTTCTTCAGAAAACAGCCTGCTTTCAGTTCTATAGATTCTCAGTTGGAATTGCCAACTCTGACTTTACCTCACCTTCATTTTTAAACTCTCCAAGTGCATTACAATTTCACAACACAGAATTGTGTGTTATGCAAATATAAACAATTATAATAAAACACAACTTACTAGATCTTCTGGATAATCATCATAATCAGAGTCATCTGTGGCACTTCCTGCAGCCCTTTACATGGAAGGAAAACAAAAACTATTAGGATATCAGAGCAGAACTGCAAAGGAGACACCCACAAAACAAAATAATGCAATTTCTACAACGTGGTTCCCTATAACCATGATATGTAGCCTAAGACTGGAGAAAAATTCCTGACTTGCATGCTCTAAATTTACTCCTATGAAGAGTTAAAAACCACATCTTTTCCAAGTCTGGCATGAGTTGGATCAACTTTGCAACCCGGCTGAAAGACTGCCCTAAAAAAAAGTGGTGTAGGATCAATCTGATTCAGTTGATCAAGAGATCATACAATCTCCAATGCTGGCACAAGGGAAGTACTAGCAATTCACTGCTGTACTGCACTAGTTCTTCTGACAACCATGTCCTAATTTCCTATGAGACCCTTAATTATCTATCAGAGGTTACAGAAATCAGAATGGTTCATAAGAATATGCAGAATTGGGAGTCAGGAAATCTCGGATCCAGTGGTGATTTACTCTGAATAGCCTATCTTGTAGCCTTTTCTCTCAGATTCAGTTAATGTCCCTCACACCCAAGAAAGTTTAAACACAAAACATAACTAAGGAACTGAATCACATGAGGACTAGGGCCTCTTGTGGAAAACTATCAAGAAAGCCCCAAGGTTATCCAATAATTGAGGGCTGCATGCTCCCCATAACAGAGAAATTGTGACTGGTTCTAGTATCTGCTTGTCTTCAGTGAAAAAAGTGCTTCCATTCACTACAGGTAATTTCTGATGAAGACAAGCCTATGGGAAATCAAAGATCTGTCTGTAACCTTAAAGCTACCAAAATTTAGTAATATGCGGAAATAAAGTTTTAAAGAAGTCATAATACTAATGACATTATTAAAGTAATCTAATGGTAAAGATTATTCTTACTCATTTTTCTCTTGCTGTCTTGCTCTTTTTGCCACATGTTCGGCTTCTAAACTTGCTAAATCTTCACGTTCTTTTTCATTACTGATTATTCCAAACACTGAAAGGAAAGGTTCAAACGTGTTAAGAAAACAGCCAAAGCATATTCAAAGAATTTGATCTTAGACATAATACTAACAGAACTACCTTTTTCAACTTGTATTCTAAAAGCATTTCGTTTTCTTCGTCCATAGTCTGCACTGAAAAAAAACACAAAATAAACAGGTTACACCAACTGCTTTTTCCCCCAACACATTGTCATTCTCTGGGGAAAAATATACATTGTCAGTTGAAAACCAAACTTCTACAGAAGCTCTTATTAAAAACCAACTATGTGAACACATGATTGTTTTGTCTTAAGCCTGGAACAGCTCAATCACTGGAATGAAACAAAAGCACTAAACTATACTGGTCTCTAAAGGGATGTTCAGCTAATACTATCAAGATCCTTTTTAGCTGGAGATACAGAGAAGCAGCAACATAAAAATGATCACACTGAATTCTATATGGACACAGGACTAGAAAAGACAGCATCCTAAGCAAAGGGTTTGGCTCCCTTTCTCTAACAAGGCACAAATAGAACACATAAACATGAATGAATATAATGCTCCACCTTCATTAACCCCCACAGCCATCAATGACCTGCTGACACACAACCTTGCTCCCACCCATATCAGCCTAAAATTAATTAGGCAAGACTGACCATCCTGCTGAGCATCTGAGCAAGATTTAGTGTCTTGCTGAATCCTCTATCTCCCCCATCTGTCTGCACTGAAGTGTTATTTTCCCTCACATTTCAGCTCACTGAGGGTAAGGACCAACACGCTGTAATACATCTGTAGCTGTTTTAATTAAAACAAAAAAAGCAGCCCACAAAAAACAAACCATAACTAGATCTTGCAATGCCAGTGCATTAATAAAATACGAGTTACTAGATATATCAGCAGATGGAAACACTACTAAGTACAAATCTTTGCTCACCTGTAGGTTTTCTGCAAATCAGATGCTAGGATTCCAATGTCAACATACTGGCCACATTTACTACTTGCAAGATACTGAAATGAGAATTTCAAGCAGCAAATAAAATCTTTGTCAATCACTTTACCAGAACAAATAGATCAAATATGCCTACTTTAAACTCTATTCTTCTTCAAAATGAAAATTGGAAACAGCTTAGAACTGCCTTGGAACACACTAGACAGTATTTCCCAATGAGACAGGAAAGCTTATTACAACACAGAGAGGAAAAGCAGCACACTGTATTTTGGCGCTTCCATGATCTCTGCTGGTGCAATGCCATTGTTTTTATTTAGTAAGAAAGGTGACTTTGTAACCCACATGCCATCTTATTGTCAATCCTTCTAAAGTTCTTGGTTTCTCTCAGTTAACTTCCTTTTGGGTTTAGGTCTCCTACCTTAATGAAATAATCTACATAAGTTAGCATGGATACTGTCATAATAAAAACTTTAATCTTTACAAGATGTTTCAATGAATGCTCTAGGAAAGTATATAAATTACAGTGAACTCTACAAAGCTTTTTCCTTTTTTTTTTTTCTGACAGCAGCTGACCCAAGCCATTTTCAAACCACAGTTATGAAAGTGTGAGAAAATGTACAAAATTTCAGGTGCAACTAGAGTCCATTTGCTTTCTCTCCCCACTCTCCAAATTAGGAGCAAGTAGAAGTTTCAATACTGTTATCACTGAATCACAGAATGGTTTGGGTTTGAAGGGACTTTAAAGATCATCTGGTTCCAATCCCCTGATGGTGGATTTTCCTTCTTAGAAAAAGGAGACAATGTCCCTAAAAGATACGGCATTACAAAGGTTGCAGCAAGAACAACTTCAAAATCCCATATAATACCTCTATTTAAAAATCAAACTGCTTAATATTAAATTCAGGATTCCTTTTTTAAATGATGTGACACTTCATGTCACTCATGAGCAACTACTGACCTGCAGAACAAAATCAAGCCCACCATAAATCCAGCTGCCTTTCTCACTTCAGAAGTCAAGGCAATTTCACTGTGATCTTGTAAATTAAAATAAGCAACTTCTCTCAAGCAGCCCCTCACATTTGAAGGAATTAGAAGCGGAGTTCTTATACAGAGACTCAGAGAAATGGTGTTTAATTCCAAAGTCACCATGAATTTTCAGAAGATGTGACACAGCACTACATCACCTGAAGGAATCACTGTTTTCCCTGCTCTTCACAGGTGTATTGTGGAAGTAATCACATTTTTTCCCTTTTCTTTAGTCATCGATTAATATAATCAATGTACATGTTTCCAAATGTAAACACTTCCAATTTGCCTACATATACTCTGAGTGCATTTTCTCTGGACTGCTTTGGAGTACTGCATCCAGTTCTGAGACCCCCAACATAGGAAAGATGGAAACTTGTTGGGGCAAGTCCAGAGGAGGCCATGAAGATCCTCCGAGGGCTGGAGCAGGTCTGCTATGGAGATAGGCTGAGAAAGCTGGGCTGGTTTAGCCTGGAGAAGACTCCTTAAGGGGAAACCTTAGAGCAGCTCCCAGTGCCTAAAGGGGCTACAAGAAACCTGGAGTGTGGCTTTTAGGGCCTGTAGGGACAGGACAACGGGGAATGGCTTTAAGCTGACAGAAGGGAGATTCAGATTAGACATTAGGAAGAAATTCTTCCCTGTGAGGGTGCTGAGGCCCTGGCACAGGGTGCCCAGAGAAGCTGTGGC
>JANHGB010009061.1:28831-53020 GCA_026283785.1 Coracopsis vasa
AACTTGCCTGCGGGCTTTGCTGCCTGGCGTTGTTACAATGTAGAAGCAGCGACTGGGCTTTGCTTTCTTGTTTTTCTGAATACGAGAGAATTGGCTTTCATCCTGGTGCTATTTCAGAATCTCTCCAGTTCTCGTAATAGGGAAAAGTACAGAAGCACTTGAAAGAATTTAATCCTAGAAGGATAGGTTATTTGTTGAAAAATGTAAAGGCTTCACCTAGGGATTCAAGAAATCTTGTGCTTTGTCATTTTCTTGGAGCCTGAGCTTTACAGGGCATAGCGTAATGATGTGCACATGTACATCCTAAGACTTTTTTAGAGGACTTTTCTGTCTAAAGTCTTCTTTTTGCAATGCTGAAAGTTCATTTGATAATGATGTGACCCTCCTTTTTCCTAGCAAAGTTTGAATTCAGCCAATGTTGCTGTAAATGTAAAACCAAAAAGTAGATACGCTTCATAAACCTGCACTATTGTGCACTTTATTGTGGGGAGAGTTTAAAAACTGCATTAACTTTTTCTTCTAAGTTGTGGTTTCAAGTCTTGTAGTAATAATTCTGATACTAAAAATATCGAGTTTGCCTCCCTGGTCTGTTTTAAGTGTTGAACTGAACTTTAGCACTTAGGCAACAGTTGCCACAGGAAAAACATTATAAAATCACTTGGCCTAGTGATAAAATGTGGCCTAACTTGCTACCTAAAGCTAGAGTTAACTGTAACCAAGTGAAATATGCTTTTCTCAGATCAGCTATAGACCAGGACAGTCTATGCTGAGAGCAGAGTGCTCTCCACAGGTTATTTGATGAAAATAAAGCCTTGTGTATTCCCAGTTACCATACAAATTTTCCTCATCTTGGGCTTCAGATAATTACACTATCAGATTTGGAATGTGACTACATCAACGCTAGATCGTGCTGCTCAAAACTCAATAAAGTAAATTATTCTTCTTTGCATTTTATGTGGTTTAAAAAAAATGGCTCTTCATCTTAGCATCGCAAACAACAGGGGTGTAATATGTGTCTGAAGAGCCTCAATTGGCAGTATTTTGCTTATATCCTTTATTTCAGTCTGCTTGTCTTTTTTTGATGGCTGTCTTTCTGCAAATTCAGTCAGGAAAGGCTGTTCCTCTGACCCTTGGTACTCTGGATTCCTGGGACTGAGTCTTAACTCTTCAGAGACGCCTTAAGTTCTGTGCTTTTGTTTTTGAAAGCCACACCAAGGATATCTGTCTGTGACTGAACTCTGAGATCTTTATATCAATTTTCTCAGATGCTTCTGTATAATTTCGAATTTCTCTCCAAAAGTAGAGTGTTTTACTATGATAAGAAAAAGTACCATTTTAACCAAATCAATATGGCCTTCCTGCGTGGGTGCTCACTTTGATTTTTGATATTTTCTTTCTTAGTGTAAGAGAGAATGCTGCAGGATACTATCAAGGCAAAAATGTGTTACTGCCAGGGGCTGACCCAATTTAACTTGCCAGTTTTCATATTGATCAACTTTCTTATCTGTTCCAAGCCTGAGGGTGCTTGTATGTCCTGTGTCTGTGCACATTTTAATTATCTGCTTCTCTCATTCCTAAATCCAGTTCTCTGCAGTGATTTCGAGTGAGCACTCTATATTTCTTAACTCACTTTCTTAAGTGCTTGTGTAACATAGTTGTGTTCAAACAGCTGCTGTGCTTCTCTAGAAACTTTTGTAATACTTGGATAAAGAATGTCTGTTAGCCCAAAACCAGGCCCTAAGATATTCTAACTCATATGGAATTTGTCTGAAGGTATCAATTTCCCCACATGTGATGAAATCATATGCTTCTGCCATGATTTTTCTGCCTGAGTTTTACATGATTAGAATTAGATGATAACTCTATATAGATCTCTTCTTCAGAAAGGAATTTACATTTGTGCATATAATTCCTTTTCTTCCCTTTTTACAGTGGGTGGTGCCTGAAGTGGTTGGCCATGCTGTTGTAACAGTATTAATGCTTATTTCATTGCACTGGTTCATCTTTCTTCTTAATTTGCCAGTAGCAACATGGAATATATATAGGTAAGTGCAAAGAGGTTTGTGTGCTTTTTTTCTTTGTTACTAGTTTACCTTTAAGTGTAGTATGAAGGTAGATAATATGTTGTGATGAGATGTTTCAGTTGTGTTCTTGAGCTGCCAACAGTCTTTATGGATCTAACTAACATAAAACTCTCTTCTCCTTGCATTTAAAATTACAAGAAACTAAACAGTGAAGGATAAGAGGCTTCTGGCCTGTAGTAGAAATGTTTGGAAGGTAGTATCCTTGCATTCTCCTTAGTGCCCAGGAATCTTGATTTGCAAGTCATTCCCAAGTTCATAGGAAATAGCGTCATTCTAATTGGGATTATGAAGTAGTGCTGCAAACACAGTTAATGTTTTTCATGCTGTGTCTACGTGCCTGATAGTGATATCAGCATAAAGGTATGGAGGTCAGCATGGCCAACGGTTGTAAAACCATCAGGCTGTGGTGTCATCCCCCACACCCTCCTGTGTTTGCTGTCTTGTCTTTACCCCTCATTTGCATTGCTTTTGGTCCTCCATTTTGCCTCTTTGTTATCTGGAAAGGCTTGCAGACTTTTCACCTTATGACAACTGTTAATGTTACTGGTCTTTGTATACTGGGTCATCCATGGCTTTGGAATGGTTTATCATCAGTAGGGGTTTCCATGTGGCAACACTGGGACTAGTGGTTCAAAAATGTTCTTTTTATTTGGTGTTGTTTGATGTGCCGAGAACTGAATCTTTACCGGTGCTGTGCTAATAAAAACTGGGTGTGGATTTGTTGCAATTTATCACTAGTCACTACAGTACAGGAAGTCAAAAAGACCAAATGTTTAAGATATAGGTATAAAAAGTGGCTGTAATTCTTGTTTGCCTGAACCTGCTAGGGCTAACTGTTTGCAGGGATGGGTTGAGTTGCTGGTAAAATTAAATGAGGTTTCATAGCTCTCACTAAAAAGAAGTTGAGGACCT
Organism: Coracopsis vasa; assembly: GCA_026283785.1. Taxonomy (NCBI): domain Eukaryota; kingdom Metazoa; phylum Chordata; class Aves; order Psittaciformes; family Psittacidae; genus Coracopsis; species Coracopsis vasa. Next base: position 31,828 of record JANHGB010009061.1, read on the forward strand.
CATTGTTCTTGGACAAAATAACCATGCATTTATCACCCTTGTTATCTACAAAACTGAGAGCAAAGCCTTCAAATGTTTCTGAGCTGGAGTAACATAAGACACAGTAGAACTTGTATGCTTAATAAACAAATACTGCCTAAATGCAACAGGGATAGTTCTGTTTGGCCATCTGTATGTACAGCTGTATTACACACTGACCAGTTGCACAAAATGACCAGTATTCCCTTTGTTATCTGCTGGCAAGTATGGAGTTTACATTTCATATTTCATTTGGGCTAGGCTCTTTCTACAGGGACACTAGAGAGGGAATTCATTTTCTTTGAAGCTTTGAAGAGCTCTTGTACTGGTTATCCCTTTCCTACTTCCTTTTGCTTACTGATAATGTTTAGAGTAGCCACTTGCCTTCCCTTGTAAACCTGGTCAGAGAGAATTTGAGAAGATACAGTTATTTCTGTTTCCACACTTCAGGCAGTAAGCCTTGGCTGCTGTTTTGAACTGTCAGCTCTCATTTTATGTTTGTCATACATGGGGTAGACATTTTGAGTATCCTAAATCCAGGACTGTTTTCTTAATTTTAGGGGTGCTGTGCAGGCAATATATGAATATGACAGTATGATACTTCTCCTGTCCTGCCACAAGCAGTCAAAATGTTAAGCCTGTATTGCTAATCCTGCTTTCTTTCTGATGATTGAGGAGTTTCATCCACATCAATTGCCTGGACTATCCCATCCATACTGAAGGACTTAGAGGTCTGCAAAAGCAAATGTATTTTTTAGCATTATAAAGGAAATGTGATGATTTGGGATAGAACTTAAATTTCACCCAGTGTTCAATGAACTAAACGTCTGGTAGTCAGAAGAATGGTGGACTGTAGTCTGAATACACGGATGAGAGGAGAAGGTATCATTTACTAAACTAGGATTAAGTAGGAACAGATGAAGTGTGAACCTATTATCATGAGCTGCAATCTTCCAGCATCAGCTAAATGTATTTGAATCTTCTTCATATGTTATAGTATCTCAAGGACCAGTCTCTGGAGTCAGTGTTTCTGCACATGAATTCAGAAAGGTTTAAGATAATCATTCTACTCCAAGAGGAGTACAGAAATGTAAATACTTGTACTTTTGAGATTGAAGAAGTCTGTGCTTTGTAGTATATCTAAGTGATAATAGAGAGAAAGGTAGGATAATAATTCCTTCTCCTTATCTCTTCCCTTCAAAACCTGCTTAATCTTGATGAGTGAATGGAGGTTACACGCAGTGCTGGCTTAATTTAACTATTTGTCTCAATGATTTCAGTGAGGGTAGAGAGGGGTTTTGTGAAAGGGGCACCAAAACCAAATCCCAGGGCGGATAAATTGGTCAAAAACAGCCTCAAGGGAGACTTTCAGAGTTGCAGCATGTTTATTGTAACATCCTACTGGCCCTTCTTGTTCAGCATACACAGGTGCTCACTTAACTTGGTTTATTTTTTGCTGCATTTCCTAGTGTCTTACACAATCTCCAGTGAGACACAGTTTTGCCTTACAATGTCCTTGTTTTAAAACTAGATATTGAAGCAGCTTATTTGAAATCGAATCATATTTGAAAACAGATTTTTTTTAGTTCTTAAATATTTCTTAGACCTGATATTATGTAAAAGAAATAAGAACTACAAAAGAAATGTTGAATGTGAGTAGACAAGAAAGAAACCAACTTTGAACGCTTCCCTTTCATCTTTGCTATATAGACCTGCTTGAGACAATAGGTCCAAATAATGCGATTTTGCCATGTCTTTAAGGAAATCATACCCCTCTCAAAACTGAAGGAGTTAAAAAAGAATAATCTTTAAAATACAGTGAAAATTTTGACCAAAACTTGCACATCCCTTACGAAATCATGTACTCTAGAGGCAAATGTTGCTGTGGCAGCAGCTTCCACTGAATGGAGATACTGGAGGCACCGCTGTATATATTTACTAAAGCTGACAGTTTTCTTGTTCTGTGTGGCTTTGCTGCACAAGTTTTTTGCTGTTTAAAGTAAAACAATGGCCTTGAGTTGGGTTTGTTAGCATCTGGCATCCTTGTGTTCATGACTGAAGCTCCTGAGATATATAAGCTGTACTGGCTTGTGGGCCTCTTGGTGGAATTACCTCCCGGGTTCCACAATTAAGTTGCATCATTTAGGTGTTATCAATGTTCTTCTTAAAAAGCGGAATTAATAAATACTACCTTTATGGCACTCATTTCCTAGGGACATTAGAAAACTGTGCTTTATTTAGGATAAATTGATACAGGAAACTTATGTTCCTCCTTCTATTCCAATAAAACGCATTACATTCCCAGTAAATGGACAATAATTTGTGTTATAGTACTAAAAATAGAACAACCACTTAAAACTTCACATTTAGAAGAGAATTTCAAATTGTAATTATTTCACATGAACTATTTCTAATGGGACATAATTGAATTTGTTATTAGTCAAATATGCTGCAGTGCTTCTTAATGCCTCTGTGAAAGAAAGACCAATACTGTGGTCTTAATGGGTTTTGGTTGGTTGTATGTTTTTGGTTGGTTGGTTTGGTTTTATCTTGTCTCCTGCTGCTGCCATAAAACACTCCTGTTTCTTGTTCCCATCCTTCCCCTCCTGTTATTGAAATGAATGTTATGAGAGGTGGGGAGTGCCTTTTGGAATACAAGTGGTGCCATTCTTTGAGTATATACAGAAAATCAAGAAGCGTTCTGTTCTGAAAGCTTGCTTTTGCTCTGGGTGAAAGACAAGGAGTTAAATCCCTGTGTAGAAAGAGTATAATTTCAGGAAGGTAGAGCCTGTATGACACTGAAGTGAAATACTAATAATACTGTTCTAGACTGAGCTCAGCTGGAATGAGAACTTCATGTGCTTGCATTTGTTGTCCTGAGAAATGCTTAAGACAAAAGAACATGCTGCTTGTTGAATTTTCACAGGACATAAACATGCGTTTTGCTGGTGTTATTGTTTTGCTTCCATTTCACTTTGTTTTACTGAACTTCTGTTCTTATGTGGGTTTAGATAGCAGCACTTAGCTTCTTCAGTCCTGCCCGGGCTCTCACCCTGTCAGCCTCAATGTCTCTGCTGAGATAACACAGGATGGTTGTGACAAAGATGGGAATAATACACATATGTTTTGTCTCTTCTGTGCTGTCTCATTTGACCACTGGAGTTTGTGATTATCTATGTGGGGTTTTCTGCTAAATAAATAATTTATTAGCTAAATTCCTAGCTAAATTAAATCTTTTCCAATCCATTTCGTTTAATGCATCTTTCCACTGTGGGTGGACATTTCCATCATAACACCAATTAACCATGAACAGCAATTAAAACAAACTGGAGTCAGCTATTGCCTGGAAACTCTCCCATTTACACACGGGATGTTGGGCTGATGCGTTTAGTACTCTTTGTCCTCTTTGATGGTGGGTTGTAGTGGCAGAAATTCACACAATATCCTGAAACTGAAATAGAATTAAAAACAGCTCCCTTATGTTGGATTGTGAAACAACTCTTCAGATGGAAGTCCCTTCTGTGCAAGCTCTCCTATTCCCTTTCCTCTACACTCCCTAATGTTTTGATGACTATACTTCTGTTTTGATTTGGTTTCTTTCTTCTTAAACTTTCAGGTACCTTATGGTGCCATGTGGAAACATGGGGGTATTTGACCCCACAGAGATCCATAACCGAGGACAACTGAAATCACACATGAAGGAAGCCATGATTAAATTAGGCTTTCATCTGCTCTGCTTCTTCATGTACCTTTACAGGTTAGTTGCAAAAATTGCTCCCAAGGAACAAAGGAATTGTCTGCCAGCTATTTTTATCTCCCCTATTCTGCTATGGTAATTGCTGGTATTTGTGTCTTGCATCCTGCTAAGCCTCAATAATGTATTCTGACAACTGTCTGCAGGCTCATTATGTGCCTTTATTCTCTCTGATCCACCGTTTGAAAACTCAGACTACTCCTTAATCTCAAAAATCTCTAAGTACAATATAAGGGGTTACATGATTTCAGCACCTAGAATAAGCAGCCTGTTTAGAATGGAAATAATCTTGAGGCCCCAATTTACTTTACAAGTTCTGTTTTAGAAGATAAATTAATCAGGCTAAGTTATAAATGGGTGAGTTCTGTGATGCGCTCACTTATCACGGAATAGAACAACTACTGTTCTTCTGCTGCAGTATTACTTCTGCGGTCCTTGTCTTCGTGAGTAAAGCACAGAGCACAGTTGCCTTGACTTTGCATTTCAGAATCAAGCACAGTTCTCTCATTAAATCAATAGCTGTTGCTACTTGCACGTGCCTCAGTAATCCACTGGTGTCATGTTTTCTGTTTTGTCACAGTATGATTCTGGCTTTGATAAATGATTGAGAAGTTGAAAAAGAATCGTTAGCTGCCAAATTGGGTCATCACTCCAGTGACTGGTTGTGGAGCCACAGACACCTTCTGACCATACCTAGATCAGTGTCATCGTGCAGTATATTTTACCTCTTTGGACAAGAAATATTTTTTTCTGTATTTTTAACATAAAATATTTTCAAAAGACATTGGATCTGTGTAGCACTTGTCTTTGTTCCTTTACAACCCAAACGGCTGGAGCTGCTGCTTCTCTGAGATGAAATCCTTGCTTACAGAACTCGTCTCATAGGAATTAAATGGTGGGAAGGGAAACTCATTTCAGTAGCATGGGCTAATAGTAGTGATACTTCCAGAACAAATTTAAGTGCAGGCATTTAACACATGCCTGTTTCTTAGTGAAAAGTGTCAAGATGTGCCTCTGACTGTCAAGCTGACCTGTAAAAGCCTAGTTTGAAGCAGTGGTTGGAACAGAGATTTCAAAGTGGAGCAGCAGCACAGCTTGCATCTTTGTCTCAGTGTGTTTTCCAGCTAAAAAGCAATGGAATAAAAGTTACGCTTTTCTCCCTTTTCACCTCTCCCTCCCAGCAACCTATATGAAGACTTGTATTTGGATGGATTAAGGTCCCTTTGGTGAAAGTGACACTTGTGTGTAAGAGTGAAAAATAGATAAATAAGAAACGTGATTAATACTTGCTTTTTCCCTTCAACTATTTTGTTATTGAAATACTTCACAGCCCTCCATGTGAGGTATTGCACTGGGATTGGTGTTGGTTACAGAGCAAAAGGCTACCTGCAGTCACTGCTCCCTGAACCTGCTGCTCCCATAACCAGTGAGCTGAATCAAGAGTACATCTAGCTCAGGGAAGTGGTCAGGTAAACATAATTCCAGTTACCCAATGCTGATGTGACTCTGCCTCAAAGACACCAGCAAACTCATTCTCTTTGTGCAGCTCTTGCATTACTGGTAAGTGTCTGAACCTGAGTTTGTACCCTCACTGTGCAAATGTCTTTAAATATGTGCGCGGAAGCAGAGTTTCTTGAAAGTGGAACACTTCATAAATACAGTTCTGTAATTAAGTCCTAAAACTCATGAGCTTTTCCTTCTGAAGTACTTGTTCTTTAGTGAATAGCTGTAGCTAGCAGATAGTTTTCATGGCCAGCAGTGAAAAGACAACACTGAGTCTTGATTTCTTTAGTACCTTGTGTTCGGTGCTTGTTCTAGGAAAAGTCTGGCTTTAAATTCATGATGGATGGAGGCCAAGTTCAGCTGTTGCAAAGATGAAAAACTGCTGCAAATTACACTCATTAAAAATAACGAAGGAAACAGCTCCCACAGCTGCATGCCATGGACTACTTGACAGCACAAACATCAAACTGCAGAAGGTACTGCCTTGTAAAGCTGAAACCCAGGCAGGATGTAGCTCTGGGTAAAAGGAAAGCAAATAAAACTTTAAAAGAGAGAAAAGTTAGTAACTTTTGCCACAGCTTATATAGTAGGCAATAAGTTACTTATTTGTATGTGAAAGAAAAGTAGAACACATATTTTGGGTGTTATCTGTTAGAAGAAAGGGCAGTGTTAGTAAGCTGCTTGAGTTAAGTCCTTGCTGTAGTGCTAATGGTAGTGGAATTTAACATTTCACACTGAGAAACATGCTCATTAATCTGTAAGTCCACTGCTTATCAAACTAGCAGGTTTATATCTTATCTCAAGGTCATGTCTTTAGAATAAGAGCTTTATTGGTAATGAAGATGTTTGTAAGATACAAACATTGCCTCCAATGATTTCTAAGTGCCAGTACCTCAGGATTACAGTGATGACAGTAGGTAGGGTAGACCCCATTCCCTAAAGGAATTGGTAAAATCTATCACTCACTATGAAAAGCTGCTGTTCTCATCTATTGAGGGAAGTGGTTGGGTTTCTTTCAGAGATGTGAGCAGTACAGGGAAGGATAAGGGAAAAGAACAATGCATTTGAAAACAAAACAAAACATAAAAATGGGGGCAGCATGTATCATTAAGACATTATACCTTTGACCTAGAGAGATGTTACTGTGGATTTCTCCCTACTTACCCCCTCAAGAGTGAGTTAACCATGATAGACCACTGAAAACCTACAACTATGTTTCCAAAGTGGTGGTTGTCAAATACTAAACAAGCTGTACTTTATTTGAATACAAACTTCCCAATTTTTTTTTTAATATAAATAAATTCTCTGTTCATTCCTATCAAACATTGTTATAAGAGTTGTAAAAACCCCAGGGAGCTACAGAGAAATTACACTGGTAATGTTTAAGCCCTTCTTACTGTACAGGGTCATTTCCTACCTAAACAGGAGCTCAGCATCAGCAATAGGAAACATGTATTTGTAATTGCTAAAAATGTAGTTATTAGTGGAAATATGGATGCTACAGGCATCTATCTCATGGGAGAGCCACAAAGCACAGAAATCCTATAGTAAAAATCAAAGCTCCCTATTTTGTGGGTCTCCATCAGGAGAGAACAGGGTAATTTAAATCCAAGCTTGTTATACAGAATTCTAGACAATTACAAACTTTGGGATGATTTTAAATAAACTTTAAATAAACCAAACACAGACTCCTTCCTGTTCACGCACCAGATTATCATTTCCCTTTGGAATGGAAGTATCCAAATGTAACTTCATGAGGGGACCATTAGTTTATCCATCAAGTGATCAGCTGTGATTTATCGAAGTCCTTAATCCACAAAAATTAATCTGCACTTGGCCTACAGGATCCATTTAACAAAGGAACTACAGGAACTTTAAAGTTAAAATAGAAGGTTATTACCCTCTTTTCTTCACCCACAGTCTAGAGCCTGGCCAGCTTGTGAAGACAGGACTCAGTGAGCAGGCTGCAGAGCTGAGACTGCACTTGGGAGGGAGATTAGTTACAATATGAACAATAGCATGTTTCCCTAATCAATCATTACAGATACAGACTGTTGGTTATTTAGCCTGTTTTATTAAAAAATATACTTAGATCTTCAGCCCACTAAATTACTGTTTGGTGGTCTTTTTTCTACAATAGTTCTATATTATGGAACATAGGAATTCAGTGGGTTTAAAAGGATGACCAGTAGTCCTAAAACCAGTTCTACATGCAGGTTAACAAGCAACCTGACTCCCTGATAAGCCCATAAAAGCAAATCTTTATCTGTTCAGTATTGGCATAGCTCGATTCTACTTTTTCCTCACAAGAAGCTCACTAGGATTTTGTATAAATGCCAAGAAAAGACCCTTTTTTTCCCCTCAGGATACAGTAATGAGAGTGGAGTAGTGACAGGAAAACTGGGGCTCTATGGACCATGATGCATTTATCTGCACATTAAGCACTTTATCTGTGGGAGAAAGGGTAGAGGCATACAAACATTGTGGGTCTTTTAAAGTGAAGAGACAACTGGGACTGCCACTTTTCTGTAACGAAAAGAGAGCTTGAGCATGTGCAACACGTGCACTGGAGCAGAGGGATGCATCAGGCAGCACAGAAAGCAGAGAGCAAGGCAAAGAGTGCCAGAGTAAGCCAGAACTGCCCCTCTCAAATACCCTAACTCAGGCAGAGTTTGGATTTAAACTACTTATGAAACACTCATCTACCATCAGATTCCTTATGTAGTTTCTTTTAAAGAATCTGAAGACTTTTAAAAAAAGTTTAAAAGTTACAATTAATTTTAAGCCTTACATATGGTGAAATTTCACAGTTCTACTGAAACCATTCTCTGTTTCTCTTATCACCAGTTAAAGGCAAACATAGGAGAGCAGATGAAGCACAGTAACAACCCATCCAAAAACCTAAACTACTTTCATCTGCTGCGTGGAGCGTTTACAGCCGAAGCAGGTCTGTGATCTAACCACCATCCTGCCAACACTAGCACCCAAGGGAAGAGGCACAAAGCAGCCCATGGAAAGGAGTGAGGCCAGCCCTTTCCACCTGCCACTGCATTTAAGCCATAATTATCTATACACTGCCTAAACTGCACAGGAGGGAATAAAGATAATACAAAGGTGCTACTACAGGGAGTAAAGACCTTTTCTAATCAATAGAAAATCTCAAAGAATTAAAAATGCTGAATGCACTTCAGCTAAAGGTTTGAGTTTGGAAAAGCTACAAGGAGGGGAGGGCAGCTTTTTATTTTACAGAACATCAGCTAGAGCTGAATAAAAATGCCTAAAATGCAGGACAAAGATGAGGTTCTTTTTCAAGGCAGAAGGAAGAAGGACAAGAACACGGGGCAAGTTAGAAGGAACAAAGGCAACAGCTGAGAAGCAGCTTCATTCAAGAGCTCTCAGCCACAAAAGCTGCTTAGGTTGGCTTCAGATAGAAGCTTGGAAGTTCCTGAACTCCCATTTGAGAGAAGTCTAAGCAGGAGATATAAGTACTTTTTACAAGGGCATGTAGTGATAGGACAAGGGCCTTTAAGCTGAAAGAGAGTAGATTTAGACATTAGGAAGAAGTTCTTCCCTGTGAGGGTGCTGAGGCGCTGGCACAGGCTGGCCCAGAGACAGTCCAGCTGCCCCATCCCTGGCAGTGTTCAAGGCCAGGTTGGATGGGGCTTGGAGCAACCTGGGTCTAGCAGAAGGTGTCCCTGCCTGTGGCAGGGGGTTGGAACTGGAGGAGCTGTAAGGTCCCTTCCAACCCAAACTGTTCTATGATTCTTTAGGAGCATCTTATTAAGTAGTATAAGAAAAAACCCACAAAAACCCACAAGCCCCACCAATTGCCTAAAGCAACCTGTGTTTAGTATTTAAGCAAGCTTCAGCATTAAGGAATCAAGGCTCTTGTGGAGCCTCAAAGGAGCCGACATTCTCCAAGTTAGGTAAGCACAGAACAGCATGCAAGTAAGGCAACTGCTTTACAGACATTGGGAACGTGAAAGCATTGGGTAGATTACAGCTAACCATCAAAACCCGAAAACCTGCTCACAGCATGGAGCGAACTCATCTTCAGCTAAACTGCCACAACTATCTTCCTACTGAGGGAAGGAAATACCACAAATAAGAAAGAAATGTATGATTAATGATCAAGAGATTAACATCCAAGTCAGTCATGTAAGTGAAGTTAGGGAAACTAAGAACTATTCATTCCAGTTATTTATTCTGTTTATTGAATTGAAAGAAAGGGAATACAAACATTTCTGTTCAGTGCTGTGCACCAACATGGAAAAAGTGTAATCTTGTTGTCTTTTAAAAACCCTAATAAAAACAACTCAAAGTTAATGTCGTTCCAATTGAACAATCTTTAAAGATATGTTTAAAATACTACACATTTATAAAATAAAAAAAGTTAAAACGGTGTTCTGTAAATAATTAGTAAAACAAGTGAAAATAAATACGAGACCCAAAGTTCTTATGGTTTTAATGTAATATAGCAAAGAAATCTTTAACTACTTAATATAATCCGAGGAGAGTAACAAAAATCCAGAAAGTTTAAGAACGCAATCCTTTGAAACATTTAATATCAGTCCATAGCAAATAGTCATTACATACCAAAAGCTCTAAGTGTTAACTAGTTCCACCACAACTCCATATAAATCTCGACAATTTAGAAATCTTGAGATCAACAATAAAGTTCTCGTCTTGATCTCTACAGCTTGGTTTGTAAGTACATACATGCTTTGAGGATCCATTTTGTCCCATGTGTTTTCAAGGAGCCAATAACTTTTTCCATCTGTGCCTAAAAATGTTAAGATTCCGATCTAGCACATAGACCCTAACGATGAGAAATGGTGAAGAACATAAAAAGAGATGGGGCACAATAAATTTCAAATGTATAAAAATATACTGATATTAACCAAAACCTTCTGCTCAAAGGACACTTCACATACACACGACTTAAAAGTATGCAAGAAAACATGACTCAAGTACCTAGAACATTTGGTTCTCTGTCTGTTTTGGGAACACAAGCACGCACACATTCATACCAAGTGGGAGCAACACGCTCACAGATGTCTGACTGAATCCAGATTACCCGGATTAATAGACAGAAAACTTGTCTACAGTTTATTTCGACAACTAAGAGGCAGCTACTGCAGCAGTAGTTCAACACTGCACACTTCATTCAAGTCCACCCTGTTTAAAAAAGTGTCAGAGTTAATGGTTTTCTTCTTTTTTTCTTTCTAAATACCATTTAAAGTAGCAGTTTTTTTAAGTATGGCCACTGAAAACAGACTCAAGCCTATATGGAAAACACAGGAGGAGGTCAAAAGGAGGATCAGCCATTTATGGGATGGGCGTTCCTCTTAATAGTTGTCTCAAAAATTAGACACAAGTGTATTTTATAGCTAAAAATACAGACCAACTATCGAAAGTGCATTTTTCCTCCTCCCCTTTTGAATTACAGTAGTTTGTTGGTCAGTAAATCCTGGTTTTTATGTCCATTGCTCTTTCTCTACTTCCATCCCCCTTTGGGTCTACATCTCTCCTTGAACTATGGCTAATTGTAGGAGTCCTGGTGTCCTGCTAAGGAAACCATCAGAATGGGGTTTGGGTGGGAGTATCACTTAGCAGTGTAAAAGTACACAACTAGGCACAAACTCCCAATGGCATATTGAGTTGTATTAAGCATTACCTGTTTGAAGCCAAGTTGAGAAGTAACTGGCAAGATCTGGGTAGATTTCTAGCTTGCATCTTTGCTCTAATCATGAAATGAAGTTAAATCTCAAAGCTGGAGAACTTCAGAAAAGACAGAGGGTATTTAAAACCAAGGTGTCATTTTCCCCCCATTACCCACCTTTCCAAACCAAGGACAGATCTAACATTCTCCCTTTTGTGCTCCACTGTGCCTTGAAAGTTACTTACCTGAACAGCTAAAGAACGTTCAGACAATAAAATGCTTCAGCATCTTGTTTTTGAGGCTCTGCCTTGACAATAACCTGGGGCTACTGTGATTTAAACCAACAGCTGAACAGAGAAAGTTCCAGAAGGAGTACACTCACAGTATTTTCCTCTCTCACACCATAGGTCTCTTGACTAGAAACAGTCATTTATTGCAGGTGTGTACTTGTTCCAGCCTTAGACTCCAGCCCTATGAACATTTTTAAGCACATGGAAATCAACGTGTTGCAAATGAGCAAACTTAGTTTGTTTTTTCCCCACACACAGAGTCTTGTTTTATAGTCTGTGCACAAAAAAGTATAAGTACTTTTCATTTCACACACTGTGAATAGGTGACAGGGTAGAAATAGGTTCGGTTCCTCTTTAACCTGTAGGTTGGTAGTTGTTATTGCTACATCTGTAATGTCAGTTTAGTGCTTGCTCAAGTAGTGTGGTGAAATGAATCCTCACCAGTCTCTCATCTCTGCTTATCACCTGTGAGAAGCAGGCAGCTCTGCCAGATGCTGCTACCCAGACACTCTGGAAACAGCAGTTCTGTCTACATGAAGCATGTTTAGAACTAACGCAGAGACTCCAGAACATGTGCTTCTCCCTAACTGTTTCTTACATACCTGAAGTGTATTTTAGAGGCACAAACCAAGTCTGGAAGAGAAACCCCAGAATGGAGGGGCATCGTTTTGGCAAAACTACTAAGTTTAAGTTTCTGCTGGCAATGCTTTGCAGGCCTGAGCCCAGATGCCCTCCCCACAGCTGGTACCAGTCTCACTTCGTTTAGCTATGCCCACCACACTAAAAATGCCCTTTAAAGTACATAAGGGATTTTAAATCTGACCTTGAGATTTGATCCAGCCTTCAGCACCTGCCTAACGTTCCCACTTTAGTCCTGTGAGTATGAAGCAAGTGGTGCCAGACTTTTGTATGAGACAACGTTAGAGACATCAAATGCAGGATTATTCACCTTCCTCTCCCCAAATAATGTTTTGTTTGAAAACATAAGCTCAGAGAAGGACAACACTAGCAGGACTTCCAAAGATTCACATACTGGCGTTGCTTATGAATTATACTGTGGTTTGAACATATAAAACACTGGTTAGTTACAGTTTAGGTATTCAATTTTTATAGGTATTCAATTTTTATTTAAAACTCAAAGGTTTCCCTTACTCAAATTTGACCTTAGGAAGCTGCCTGTTTCCCTGCAACACTGATGCCACAGGAGCTAGGCTGACTGATCTTACGCTGTCTGAACTAGGAAGACAAACAGCTTCCTCCAGAACTAATTAATGGAAGAAGCAACTGATTTGTAGTCTTATGTTTACACATGTATACCCCGTTCTGTGGCACAGTAATTGCTATCAAAGAAATTCACCTTGATTTTAAGACAAATGTACTAGACTGAAGGTAAGAATATGAAGTTCCTACTTCATTTTGGAGGTACCAGGAGTAGGTCGGGTTCAGGGCTGGTCTCAACCACAGTATCAGAAGCTTAAATCATGTTTAAATTTACAAACAAGGCAAGAAAAAAACCCACCACCTGATGGCTGGAATCTTAAAAAGCCACGAATTTAAAGATCTAACCTTTAAGCATCACTTTGTTCTTCTGGGAAAGAAAAAAGGGACCGTTTATGTTAAGCACCACATTCCCACTTAAAGTGGCTGCACTTCCCTGTCCTTGAACTCCGGCAAACCTTCCCCCACCCTTCTTCCACACATGACTAATAAGGACACTAGATTATTCTTTCATTAAAGGATGAAGTCCACGCTTCTGTTCTCACCAGCTCTCGGTAGTGTGCCTTTCCCTGCTCCCTCTTCACTTCCCAGCAGTACCAACACTACTTTTCCACCCAAAGTGGCAAAAGGGAATCCAGTGCCATCCCATAATGAACTTGTGTGTAGGGCAGAAGCACAGCGATGCCAGGCCATCTGTTTATGTCTAAAAGAATAAATACTCAAATCATAAATGACTTTCTCCCTTCTTAACATAGGCTATTAGTGGAGCTACTCCTAGATGTGTCAAGATGTTCAAAGCACCAGCTTGCAACAAGGTCTGGAAGAGGCATTTCAATCTGGAAATGTAAAGAATATGTTCTCAAAAAGAAAATCTATACACCTTTGTTTACCAAAGAAGGAAAAAATGCCATCGTAATACGAGTGTTTAATTATGATTTGTATGTTAATTACTTTTACAAAAGATTGACTTTGTGATGAAAGGACTCTTCCAACACATTCTTCCCTCGAGGTGTAGTCTACCTTTTACACCAGCGTTGTTGCACATATTTATGTCATTAAAAAAATCCAAAAAGACCTTGTCTTGTTTAAACTCCTAAGTCTGGTGGTGCACTCTGAACACCTTTTCTTTTTCTAAATAACACAGTTTCTCTATTAAGCTGGACAGTGAGTTCCTCCACCTAAAACAAGCTTCACTGCCTATGCAAAGCTCCTTCCAGCCACTGCTTTTGATTGGGTCTCAAGACACTCTGGCAAAGCATCAGTGATACCGTGTTTCACGACACTTCTTGCATTGTTTTTTAATTCCAAATGTATACAAATGAAGTCATTTTAATCCTATAAATAATTTATTTTTAAAAAATTGTGCTGTTAACCCCTTTGCAGGGCAACGAGCTATGTGAAAAGTACAAAACTTTTTGTCAAATGTGATACTGAGAGTGCTTTTGACATAGTTCATTGGTTTATCATCTCAATTTATAATATACTGCGCAACGGGCAAGGCTAGAATCCATGAACCAAGCTGCAAAGATCTCAAGCTAAGTAAGGCGGAGAGAGACTTGAGAAACAAGAGAAGGAAATACTTTCCTATCCAATGTATACTCTTCAGACTAAAGCACTCTTTCTATCAAGCCTTCTAAACTGTTAAATAAAGTGTTCCAAACAAGCATTTAAACTTCATTACACAGAAGAGCAACAAGAACAGTAGCCTGCCAGACAAAAAGGCAGGAGGGAAAAATATATATACTGAGTTCAATGGTTAGCCTGAATGTAGCACAGTTCTTCACAACCGATGGGGGGGTAATTTCAACACGGTGTCCGACAACGTTCTAAGGACGTGCTTCATCTCGACTGGTTACTATGAAGCAAGGTGGTAAATGTTTGGCCCCAACCGGGCTTCAGAAATGGTTCTTTTTCATGACGAGCATGTCTGTCCAGCTATCAATCATGTTTGTTTGCACCAAATCCCAAGCCATTTAAAATACGACTAATTAAGTTAAACTGAAGTCGTCTGCTCCAAATTCGCCATCAACTATCCATGCTACTGCATTCCTCTGAGCAAAAACAAAAACATAAGAGAAAGAAATCACATCTTGAAGAGCTTATCAATAGTTAATATTTCTATAAGGTCATTAATACAGTCTATATACACAAGTTTTACTGAACATGCATTAGTTAACAGATCTTATATGGTAGCTAAATCCCACGCTAAAAGTTACTTATTTTAGGTATCGTTACTCATTAATTTAGATATTAATTTAGCATGTTAGGTGTTGGTACAAAACAATCATCTCTTCCAAAAAGTAACACATATTTACATTCAAGTTCCAGGCGAGTGTGCTAGTTAACAAAGCTCTCTGTCATCCATTTAGGATTCCCAAGTTGTTAGGTATTATTCCGTGCACCTACACCTCTTGCAGAAGCACTACTGCAAGAAATCCATCTTCTATTGTTTTGATTTTTAAGGCATTTATGAGCTTCTTTTCTGGAGGAACTAAGAAAGAGGGAGCAAGCAGCTAACTGGGGAAAATCAACCAAACAAAACCAAGAGTAAAACCAACTGGAGGATAGGCTCTGACTCCTTACAGGTGCACTCCTTACAAACAGGAGATTGGCCAGGCTGGTCCACCTAGTCCAAGACCAGAAGCAGATGTGTCAGAAAGCACAGGAGCACGGAGAGAAGGTAATTCCTCCTCCTAATATCCTTCCAACTTCCAGCCATTTCCACTGAAGGGACATTCTGAACTAGAGGTGTTCACTTAATCTAACAGGACTCAAGGGATGTCTTTATGGTTACTTTGCCCAGGTTCCCCTTGAACTCGTGTCCATACCTAGTATCCATGATGCCTTGTGGCAATGGGATATACTGTATTTCACTTTCATGTCTAGTGTAAATTTTTAGCACAAGGATGAATGTGTAATGACAGAAGCATATAAACTACAGAGCAAGCCTCCAGTGGTCAACTTGGTAACAATTCTGGAGGGGATGTAAGAAGGGTTGGGAGCAAGGGTGCATTTTAGCACTGAAAAGAGTTGCATTGTGTCTCCCTCCAGGACACAGATGATTGCTGATGGTTAGGAAAGAAAGAATTAATTGTGTACAGAATTTTATGGTGGGAAAAACCTTGTTCTCTCCAGACTTTGGAGCTTTGTTTCACAAGCACTGTAATACCATTATTTTATCTGCAGTGTGGTCAAAATGCATTACTTAAAATTTAATAACATTGCGTATTATTAAACCTCAAGCATTGGAGGAATAATTTAAGAAGTTTACATAAATAAATTAATATAATCCTGAGGTCTTAGTGACACCACAGTTTTCTATAGGAACATGTCAGAAATTTCAATATCATTTTGGAAGTATCAGTTGTTTCCTTTTTATAATACAAAAATAACTAAACTTGGATAAAAATCAACAGCCATACATTAAAAAAACCCAAAACACAAAAAAAACCCCAACCCAAACCAGTTAACTTTTTTTAGTAAAAGTTATGATTCTAACCCAAGAATTAAAAGCATTTTTCTATCCTATTTATGGTAAAGAAAACCCATGAAAGCACCTACCCTTGATGTAAGCTGTCAGGGCAGGGGGTTGGAAGTGGATGAGCTTTAAGGCCCCTTACAACCCCAAGTCATTCTATGATTCGATGATTTAGTAATCAGAGAACACACACAGAGTTCTTTTACCTTCAATATCCTGGTTGTCTACAAAAGGCGCTGGTCCCCATATTCTAACAGTGCCATCATCAGAGGCGCTGGCCATCATGGATGGAATCTGCGGGTTCCAGCTCACACAGTTAACAGTACGCGTGTGCCCTGTCAGCTCCGCAATGGGCAGCTCACTACGCTTGTGCCAAATATATACTTTGTGATCTAAATAAAACACACATTTAGAAAAGAAAACAAAACAGAATGAGAAACACTGTTCTGCACAGACTGGTTTGTCGTATCAAACAGGACTTCCACACAACCTCTCAACAACTAGAAAACCCACTGATGTTGTAAATCCCATGTCTACTCAATGTGCAATGGCACTAACAATTTTTCTTCTCAGAGTGATCACAAGAACATGGGGTAAAGCTCTCCCACTAAGAGGCATGTTCCCTTTTAACACCTGCAAGTCTACTGCACTTGGTAGTTGAAAAACACTTCACTACAACACAAATATGGCAATATACGGCTAAAGAGAAAAACCAAGCTACTCAAACTAAAGATACAGAGTTGTAACCTTCCTCAAAAGGATGTCTTGCATGCAATTTTTTTCTCCCCCCTCAAACAACAGTATTTACAGATCAATACGTGCATTATAAAGTCATGAGTATTAAGGCAGAATATTTATGACAACCACCACCTGCTGATGAGCACTAGATAAGATCACAGATCTACAGCTTATGAAATAACATCTTGATACTAAAAACCCAAAACATTTCAGTGAAAGGGCGAACAGAGCAAGTGAGGGAGGGCAACAAAGCCTAGTGTCTCAAATTGTGACCTGTTACTGTAACTTGATAACAATTCTTGTGTAGTATTTTAAGATATGAATTTGTATATCTTGAAGTAGATGCAGTAAGCAATGCTACAGATCTTATTTCGTGATAAGAAGCTTTTAATTGCTTCTAGCAATATGCTAGGAATAGAACAGTGACCTGGTCAGACACTCCACTGCAGGTTTTAAAGAAGTGTTACTGCTTTATCATCAACCATATTTCAGAATAAATGGTTAAAGGTGGTTTGGTTGTCTGCTGTCATCTCCCCATCCCCCACTCCAACTAGCAGCCTGTGGGTTGACCTCTCTAGGAATGTCTTTGGAATATTCTCAACAGATCTACACAAACCAAACAAGTATGTGTTACTGGTGTTACACAAAAGCCTTGTATTTAGGTCTGGGATATCAAATGAAACTATTTTCAGCTGCCTGAAAGGTTATAATGCAGGTGTCATTCTGAAGGCTTAGCAAACAAACCAGTCTTCACTTACTCCTCCTCCTCCCAACCCCTTACAAAACAAACTTGCTCTCTAGCCTACCTGCTACAATAGCACCATGGAATCCTGTGGCAACTCATTTGCTTTCACTGAATCAGCTCATTTGAGTATACCACCTTTATATATACTTGTACTGATGCAAATGTTCTGGCTGTGTTTACATTCCACTTACAATTTCAAGAGACTCCATACCCACACTATTCATCAAACAACACAATTCACTCCCTGCTTAAACACTAGACACACAAGAACCTGCTGTCTGGGGGAATCAAAGCCTAAACACAAGCCAGTAGCTTGGTACTTGTCACAAAGTCTGCATTTTGTTTTGGAAAAAGAAGTTCACTAGATTAAGACATCAATTTCCCTCTCAGAAAGAGGCCTCCATTTTCTTCCTCTCGATGCAAGTGTTAGAAAAAAGCTCACCTAGCTGACAACATACCTGAAGAGGTTAAGACAATATAATCAATTACCTTTTTTTAACAAACTATGTTAACAAGGCTATGACAATGCACTCTTATTTCTGTTTTGCTTCCTTATTTCTTAATAGATCTATGTTCTCAGAAGCCACGTTTGCAACAATTCAGTTCAAATCTAGTGTCATCAATTTCAACTACTGCTCAGTGTATTTTAGACAATGAAGATAATAAAGAACAAATAAAGGAGGAAAAAAAGGACTGGTGCACTGTAGTATTTACATCGACACATGCACATCTGTATGGCCCAATAGAAATCCTGAACTTTTGGATCTCTAACCAAGAACCTTGTTCCACCATGAAAAGTGGTTCACACTGGACTGGAGGTGCTGCCCTTCAGTCATATTCTACCGGGCCAGGCCAAAGAGTGAAATATGGGTTTATTTTAGACATATTACTATCCTTTCCTGGAAAATATCAAGTGAGTACCCTGGCCAACCTTATTTCCTCACAGTTTGAGTTACACAGTACTAACAGTGACTGTTTACATACTCCAAGTGTAATTTTTAGCCCCGCCATAGGCTTGAATCTTAAGTGACCTCCATGGGCAGTGATGGCACTACATCAGTGACAGAACTGAATCAATTCCAGATATAAACCATTAACCGATTTCTGTTCTTACCACAGACAGTTGAATAAAAACAAACCACAAAGCATTTGATTGCCAAGAAACCCTACCAGACTATGTCAACAACTGCTTAATTTGAGACTACTCTGCCCATAATTAAGAGAATGACTCTACTGAAATTAAAATAACCTCACCACACCTATATCTTCAACATACAAGTAGAAGCTGTTACTCCCCAGAAGTATTTTTGATCCAAACCATAAGCTTAAGCATAATACCACAAAAACAAAAAGCCTCAAGAACACCCCACCTCTTCTAATTAAAACTGTGCAGATGCTTTGCTTCAGAGGAACAACACAAGAGTCATTAATGCTTTCTATTACTACCATCCTCTTGGAACATTCTGCTAGCACACAATTATTTCTTGAAGTATGCCACAATCCCAGTGCTCCTGAAACTTAAAGAACCAGTTTGCTTGCTTTCATGACAGTTGCTACCATCATCATCATTATAAAAGTGAGGTATAGGAAGGATACAATGTCCCAGTTTTCTGCACAAAGGAGAATGATGTTACCTTCACTGCCACTCGCGATGAAATCTTCATTATGACCACCAAAACATGAGTGAATTGTGTAAAATCCTTGTGTAACACCTTGATACTTTCTCACTAAAACTCTGTCTTGTAAGTCCCATAAGTGAACTCCCTGGGAAAGAAAAGTATGAAGAATGTTATTTCATCATTCAACATTATTCATTGCATTCTTTTGGAAAACTAGAAAAAATTGAACATGGCAGAAGTACATTACTTTAGCCAACTGTTACTAGATCAAGAGGGTAAAGACACACCACATTATTAGATTAGAATTCCAGTCTGTGGTCCCTTCTGTTCTGAAAGCTCCTATTCTTACCCAAGGTTCTAAAAGTAGAAATAAGTAACATCCAATTCTCACATCCCCAGCCATGTCAACCTGACAATTCTTGCTGTACCTGGGCTTCTCAGTGCAATAGCCAGATACTGACATTTAATAGTACATATTTCATAGCAGGAAACTGTTGATTGCAAATTAGACAAAAAATAAGTCTCAAGAATAAGACTGCCTTCTTGTCATAAAATGCCATGCTGTGCTTATGAATGTAAAGGCCTTCATATTACACAAAATACGACTGATAAATATAAAACATTCCAATTCACACCACAGTATTTAAAACCAGGTAGCAGCTGCAAGCAGATGGATTTGCATTTCCATTTATCATCACCAACTCACCTGAGTTGCTACATTTAACAAAGCTAAACGGCCGTTTTTTGAAATAGTAAATGACATAATAGGGTGATCTTCTTGTACTCTGAAATTAGAAGACGCAGTGTTAAGAGAACACTTAAATAATGATGCAACACCAAGACAAAAGGCATATCCTGTCTCTGCTATATTATCAGGGAAGGAGCTCCGAATCTGAAACTAGCTATGTCTCTGTATGTCAGTACAAGCCCGTCTGCAAAAATTTGCTTATACTTATGACAAATCCCAAGACCAAAAAGATCTTCAGATCTCAAATTCAACTCCTAGCTTCAAGACAGCATCTACCAAAATACATCAGGAATTGAAATGACAACCCTTGATGACAGAAACATCAAAACATCCACTAGAAACATACTCCAGTGCTTAGGAAGTTATTTCTATTACTTGATCTAATGCTTGTTCCTGCAACTGGAACTCAGCTCTTGTCCCATGTTATTCTTGTTGCCTTGCGATAGTGAGAGCATTTTAATAACCTATTTCTCACCCTTCCCCCCCACCAAACCCTTCCTCAGTGATTTTCTTCTAACACTAAGAACCAGGAATTCAAAACCAAAGAAAGAGATAGTTACATGTTCCTGTCTGTAAGATCCTCAAAGTTATAACCCCGAATTCGCTGGTGTGTGTCCGATGCTAGAACGGTCTTCCCATCACTCAAGCACCAAAGGCATTGCACTCTCACCCCTTCCCAGGAGTCTAGGAGATTACCGTCTAAATCCTGATCAGAAGAGGGGAAAAAAACCACAAAGTTTGAACTGTTAGTCTCAGATTTCTGAGGAGCTGACACACAAGTGTTTCTCTCATTTCCTGCTCAGACAATTGCTACAGAAAGGGGGGACTTAGTGAATTAGGACCTGGCTGTCTTAACTGAGGGCTTTTGTAGGTGTCTGTCCTGGAGAGCTGAGAATCCCTTTTGTCACTTAACTTTCTTGCACAGGGCACATGCAATCTGTATCATGTCACAGAGCTCACCCTTGCAATGAGTGAGGTTTGCATACTGCACTATTATTCTGGGCACCACTTTAGGTGACTGTGGATCACCTCCCAAAAATCAACACTAGTCAAGTAATGAGGGCTTCAAATTTCTATTTACACGTAGCAAAACAGCATGCAAAAACTGAGGAAGACAGTCTGTAGAATAAGCAACATTTGTGGACAAAGATACTACTTTTTATTAGTGTATTTTCTAAAGAGGCTAAAAAAAAAAACCCCTCCTAGCCCACAAATCCTCCTTTAAGCAGACAAAAGGAGCCTGAACCCTTCTAACTGCTGCATATAGAAGTGCTGTTGAAATGCTAGCAATAATATATTGCTTCCCTGAATTAAAGGATCAAAAGCTTTAGTGTACACACACACACAAAAAAAAAAAGAAATAGAAAAACATGAATCTCAGATGTGACTGTGGCAAAACTTTAACTTCTTGCTTTATTTT
>JANHGB010009062.1:0-27792 GCA_026283785.1 Coracopsis vasa
CTTTTTCCAGTTGTCAGGAACTTCACCTGACTGCCATGATTTTTCAAATATGATGGACAGTGGCTTAGCAACTTCATCCACGAGCTCCTTCAGGACCCACGAGTGGATTTAATCAGGTCCTATGGATTTGTGCACATAAAAAGGGTGACCAAGGCTGGTCTCCCCTCCTGGTAGTAACCTGGTAGCCCCTGCTTAGCTTCTAAGGTCTGACTTCAGAATAGCCTGCCTGCACACTGTCCCCAAAGAAATAGTCAAGGATTACAAATGATCAGTTTTTTTCTCCTCAGATGCTTGAGTCTAGGAAACATGTGCTGCTACAAGTATCATTAAACTGGAAAAAAGAAATGAGCAATGTTTAAAACTCAAAACACAAAGTAGTAGCAGTAATTAAAAAGTACTGGCAGAATAATAATTATCTGGAAGAAATTAAACAGACTGTTCACATACAGTGAATGCAGAGTAACAAATTATACAGATAAGTTTCCTTTCCAGATACTAAGGAACCAAATATTTTCAGCTGAAATAAAAACCTGTCAGGTAAAGAGATTTTCTGCAGATATTTACTTCTCTTTCTAGAAGAAAAGTAGTGAGACTCCCTTTTCTGCAAAGGAATTAAAACCAAGAAGGTAGGTTGTCATTCCATTTTCTGCATGTGAAAAAATACCTGAGCAATTCCAAGTCAGTTACAGAAGTACATTTTATAGGCATCTGTTTTTACCTCTGCAGCAGATTTGCTATCTGTTCCTTGGTGTGGGCCTGAAACATTCATATATTCAAATTAAGTATCTGCTCTAGCTCACCTATTTGCTTTAATTGTATCCATAGAATCATAGAATCATAGAATAGTATGTATGCATGCTTCGTTTGAGCAGCATGCCCTGCTGACCCCTTGCCCTACTACTGCACACAGTTTTATTCCTAAAAATTGAGCCCTCATGTGTCACACTGCATGGTTGACTTCACATAGGGTCTGCTTTTGAATTGAAGTAATGAGGGTGAGATCACTGCCTTGAATTATGAGAAAGAGACAATCTATCCCTCTTACCAGGTGCTTGCAGAAATCATAAATGCTCAAGCAAGTCATTCTCTCCTGTCTGCCATACATGCATCATGAGTTTTCCTGTGGGTTGGCCAAACCATATTATGCGTTCAGGTTGCTGACAGCTGAACAGAGAGTTCATAGCACTTTGCACTGAGGAGTTGGGATTTGGATTTAAACCAGAGCCTCCATGTTGACAATGGGCATGTAATTTATATATTCTTTTGCTCTAGATTGAGTTTTCATTTCAAGTAGAGTTTGCTCTATTTATGGTACATTTTAATCAAGATATAAGTAGAACTGTGCCATAAGCAGAACAAATTACCTTAGGAAAATACTTAGGAAATGCCATCAGAGAGATAGCAGGTTCTGAGCTTGAATATATTATATTTAAGAGAAGGTCCTTTCCATTCTGTAGCAAAACTTTGAATTAATATAGTACTTATGGATTTAAACATGTTTTGTTTTGGAGCTGTGGAAGAGCAAGTACAATTAGATGTTTTTTAAAACTTATTGGATATACAGTGAACTCTATACCAAATTTAGATAGGCAGTACCTACTTTAAAATATGTCCTATCACTGTAGTTTTATAATCAATTTCTGTCCCATTTAATCAAAAAATATGTCAAAAATAAAAGTAATCTTGATTAATGTGAGTAAAACTCCTATATTCATCACCAGGCTTTAAAGGATATATTTTTTCAAAAGATAATAATTATTTCCTTACTTTTAAGCTTTTTTTTCTTTACTCCTCTAACAGATAAAGATAAAAAAAGAGACAGAGAAGGAAAGACATACAGTAATCTGATGTTACTAAGGTTCTGTCTGCTTTATTCTTGGCCCCAATACTCAGATACGGAAAGCGCAGATCCTATCTAAGATCTCTTTTTAAGAAGTGAGAGGACTTAGATGAGGACTTAGATGAAGCCTTCCTTGCTTGTGGCTACTTTGAATCCTTTTTGAAAGTTTGATGCAGTTGTAAGGTTAACTCTATGGCAGGAGACTTTCTGATACAATCATTGATTTCTTAATTGACTTAGAAACGGTAAGAAAATGTGATGTTTTGTGTACATCCTTTACCAGAATTGGAAAATATGCACGTGAGTTATTTGACTGCAAATCTAGATTGACCCGTGTTGAAATTAATCCTTGTTTTGTTACTTATATAGTTTCAGGGGACTTTTGTTTTAAAGATACTCTTCAATTTCATTCCATGCTCAGACACTCCTGGATTGGAACTTAAAAAAATAAAGAATCTTTGCCTAGTTATGGTTTTATTTATTTATTTATTTAAGGGCCTGATATATTCTCCTTGGGGCAGTCTTGGAAGCTATTTCTAACTTAGGATAATAGAGAATTGAGGAAGAGATACTTTCTTCCCCAATAGGCGTCATAAATTCAAATACTTTGAATGTGAGACATTCAGAAAACATTATGAGAAGGGCCGTGCAGCTATTTTAGGTAAGATGATATTCCTATTACAGTTACGAATTATTGACTGAAGATTTAATAGCAAATGCATCATGTTTTTTCTGTTGCAACTGGAGTTCAGTGTTAGAATACATGTTACTGCAATGAGTAGTATAAAAAAATTGCTTCAAATTTAATATAAAGGATTTGACATGCATTCAGAAATCTTCCTTAATCTAAATCTTCAGTTTTCAGTGAGAAAATTTCAGCTACAATTTTGCCACCATACTATTATTTATGTTTTGTTCAATTTTGCTGTATATTTTAAATTCCTACTGGGGAAAAAAAAATATACACAACAAAAAATACCTAACAAGAATTTCTGCTTAAGTGTACCTGAATCTAAGGGGGTTGTCTTTAAGTCATTAGAAACAATTAGGGTTTTGGTGGTTTTCTTTCTATTGCATGCAGAAAATATGGGAAGAATTCTTCAGGAAAAGATTACATAGTTCTAATATAACTTTTACTGGGAATTTTGTGGTATTAAGTTTTACTTATGACACCAAATGGGGCCTGAACCATACTTCTTTTCATTCAGTAAACATGTTATCTTCCACTGTTTTTTTGGAGGCAAAAAGAGAAGGAGAGGAGAAGGAGGGAATAACACATATAAGTTCAAGAAGTTTATAATTTATGTGGGAAAAAGAAACAGTTTGCTTTCAAACTTTATTTATGAAAAATGAGAATGCTAAGTCTTCAAACCAGCTAAAGAATCACTTTATCTGAAAAAAAAAAAAACAAACAACAAAATCATGTGGCTCCTTTAGGAACACTTTGTAAACTTTCATAGGAAGA
Source organism: Coracopsis vasa (assembly GCA_026283785.1). Classification (NCBI taxonomy): domain Eukaryota; kingdom Metazoa; phylum Chordata; class Aves; order Psittaciformes; family Psittacidae; genus Coracopsis; species Coracopsis vasa. The sequence goes on from JANHGB010009062.1 coordinate 3,306, forward strand.
GTTTCAGTTATTGAAACCATTATTTTTTACAATCTAGGCACCAGATAATTACTGCATGGCTTAAAGAGGAAAGGGTATGAAAGTCTTGGTATTTCTCTAGTACTTTTCCTCAGACAATTTTAAGTTCAAAACCTTTTTATGGACCCAGTACTTGGATAGACGATCCATCTTGCAAGTAATAATAAGGTATCCATGCTCTTTAAATAATGTATACCAAATTATTCAATATTTTTAATAAAAAATTATTGAATAATGAATATTAACATTGAACTACTCCTAAGTACATCTGTACATTCAAAAAATAGCAAAAATCCTAACAGATTAAATTATAAAGAAATTTCAGTAAAAGAGAAACCTTTTTGAGTAGAAAAACAAGCCAAATTAATTCAGTAAAATATTTTGTGATTTATTCGATTCACTTGGAAGAGCAAGGTTTATAAGAATGATTTGATTGTTCGGTGATTGATTCAGTGATTTGATTGTTCAGTGAAAAACTTTTATTCCCTGAAGGGCAGGTTCATTTAAATTTTATATCATCTGTCCAGAAACATAGTTAATGAAATATTAGTTGCACTTGCAAATCTTATCTGTCTTTCTATCTGTATATCTATCTATATATCTTATAGCAATATCAATATATCTTATATATATCAATTTATCTTTCATTTCTGTACACTAATGAGAAAAAGAAAAAGCACAAGTAATTGATAGATTTTGGACATTATCCAAGAAGAAATGAAATATTTCTAAATCAATACAATTGCTTTAATATGGGCTCATATGTTTCTTCTTCAAAACAAAATGCAATGAGCAAACCCCTACCCTTATTAGAAGGTATCAAGGAAACCTCCTTGTCATCCTAGGAGAAAGGAAAGTTTTATCTTTTGTAACGTGCAGCAAAAGATATGGTGTGAATACGAATTCTGTTACTATCCACAGATTAGGATTTTCCTTTTCTACTTTGAGTGGTTCACAATCAGCAGGACAGGTTCTTTCAGTCATTCCAGTTTCTTATCTTGTCATTCTAACACCGGACAGGACAATCACTGCACTTGAGCAGCTACAACACAGTTCAAAGTTTTTTTGTTTGTTAAGAATCTCAGCTACAGCACTTATTGCCAGGTTTGTGATCTTGACAAAACTGAACAAGATAACATTTGTTGGAGCTGTGGGTGCCAGAGGGCAATCAAATAAAAGTTAATAACTGATGCACACCACCAAAAAATATTATTACAGTTTGAAGATCCGCTTTTGTTCTTGCTGCTGCAATCAAAACTCAACTCAAAGGCAGTAAAAGCTACAAAGGGCTACTCTTTGGGAATGCAATTTCAGTGCTTGGTAGACTGATACATGTAAGTCAATTAGTGTCATTTATTTGCAAGACAGTACCAAAACATTTCTGAACATAAAATTTATACTGTACTTGTAAATAAGGTAGATTATTGTCAGAGATTATGAGAGATTGTCTTGTCACTTTAATAATTCTTTAGTGTCATTCTTGCCATGTCAGTAACTGAACAAAGCTTTGAGATCTTTAATATTAGCAAAAATATCTTGTAAGAAATTTGGTGCCTCTGGCACAATGTACACATTCTGTTCTCTGTTTTTCAAAAGCCCATTGGTAGTAAATTCATTGTACACTGTAAACTAATGACAACATCAGCCTTGTTGAGAACCATTATCTTCAAATAGGAGATGGTATTGTTTTAGGAACATCTGATAATACTGTTTTGTTAATGAAATAAAATAAATTTAATATTTTCAAAGATCAAAAATGCAATGAGTTTATTTACCTATAAAAATATTTACCCATTCTTACAGAAAAATGAATGTCTCACCAGAGTAGAGTGGCAAAATCACCTCCCTTGACCTACTGGCCATGCTCCTTTGGATGCAGCCCAAGATATGATTTACCTTCTGGGCTGCAAGTGCACATTGCCAGCTCATATCCAGTCTTTCATTCACTAGTACCAAGTCCTTCACAGGGCTGCTCTCAATCCCTTCATCCCCCAGCCTGTATTGATATTGGGCATTGCCTCAACACAGGTGCAGGACCCTGCATGTGGCCCTGTTGAACCTCATGAGGTTTGCATGGGCCCACCTCTCAAGCCTGTCCAAGTCCCTCTGGATAGCTTCCCATCCCTCAGGTGTGTCAATTGCACCACTCAGATAGCACCTAAATGCTGACTGAGAAATATGAAATTCAGCAGCTCATAAATCAGATGCTGTGTGATATGAGTATTGTCAGCTTCATCTGTCATCTCCCAGAAGCTGGAGTGGTGAAATTTATTGTGCAGCACCAGCTCTGATGACCAAAATCAAAATCAGCTGTGGAAAGAGATTTGCTGGCTGGATTCAAAGGATGTACCTGACATGCATGGTTGGAGCAGTGGAGATGTTTTGGTCTGTTTGAACCATCCTGTGCAATGGTCAGCCAGCCAAAAATGACCTCCCTGGAGCCCAGGAAAAAATTGCAATGGAGAAGGTGAGTCCCTATTAAACATCCTCATATGTTTCTCTATCTAAGGGGTTCTGGGGGGAAGTTTTATATTTTCTTCACAAGCTTCCTGGTAAAGTATATAGGGCATGCCAGTGCTCTCAGTGATTTAATGCATTTGAAAGTGCCTCACCATTTGCTAAATAATCAGTAGTTGAGATAACTTGGTTGGAAGTTAAAATATGTGTGATAATGTTTTAGCCTGAAGTATATACTAGTTTTTATTTTCTTTTTTCTCACAGTAGCTTTTCTTCCCTCACACAGTGATAAGCAATGATAAAATCCAATTACTAAGTTGGGAGCACTATTGTAAGAAAAGATAAGTGTAGCTTGTTTCTAAATGTTTTGTCCTTTACCAGTAAATTGAATTTTGACAGTAAAAAATTGACATTTTATGAAATTGAAGTTTAGCCAGATCTGATATGCTCACTGAATGAAATGAAAGTAATGCATTTAATGCATAAACTTATAGATTATTTTCATTTAATATTTGTCACCCAGTATTTATGCAATTGTCAAGTAAGAGGTGAGGGACTAGATTTTTTGGGGATCAACTTGCATTAAGGTTGCATTCCAAAGTTATATTGAAAACTACATTTAACATTTTGAATGTAAAGGAAATCCAATTATATGTATGGATTAAAGTATACATTATATATAATATAATATGATTTAAAATATGTATAAAGCATTTATTTTTTAAAGGATGCATATGCAGCTCTTAACTGTACAGTTCATCAGTGTTTTAAAATGAATGCAAATACCAGAACCCGCTAGCCTTTAGTGCTAAACACTCTTATGGAATATTTAAAATTCATTATTCCATCTAGGTCTCAAATGTGTTGTATAGCCACAGTCCATGCAACAAGACAACACAAAATGTGGATTAAACTAGTGACGGGTAAATCTCAAAAGCCTTGGCAATTCAGTTGAAACTGAAAAAACCCCAAAGAGAATATCTGAATAGCTTCCAGGGTCCAGGTTGATTATTCAAACCTTCTGGATCTGAAAATCTGGGCAGCAAAATACTGTGAGAACTGCCCGTGGTGTTCTGGCTTCCTGTGTCCAGTCTTAGCTGGATGATGGCAGAACCAAGACACAAAGCATTTACAGCATGAATAAAAAAGAATTAGCTTTTTCCAATTAACTGAGGCAGAATAGTTTCCAAGTCATTTCAAGTAAAGGGAGGAAGGAAAGCTGTACCTTTGTTTTACCAGAATAATCCAAGTAGCTCACATGGGTACTAAAACTAGTGTTTGTTAGTACACTGTCATTTTTAGCAAATGCCTACTTATACCTACAAAAAAAGCAATAACACAGCAGTGGTATTGTTTTATGTTTCATAATCTGGATGCAGCAAACTGTTCAACAGCAGAGAAGCAATAATGGATTTTTCAATCATTGAAATTTCAGCATGTCAGTTCATAAATTTGTCATGTCCTGATAATTTTATTTCATGCAGTCAATAGGCTATATAATGCATATGCTTCAAAGCTAGGACATCTGTTGCAAATTTACAAACACAAGGTAGTTTGCCAAACTACCCAACAGAGACAGGAGCACACCTGCTCAAACAAGTTGGAAGAATTACAAATGCACAAACTTGACCTAGGCTTTATGAAACAGCAACAATGATTTCATAATGCTAAAAAAAAATGGATGAAACGTCAGCTACCTGATCTGCAATTTATTGGATGATGAACGCATCTGTTCATTTAATATTCATAACCAATGCCAAGAAAAAGATGCTTCTTTACAGAAGCCCATTTCTAAAAATGGAAAGATTATAAAAGGTCTCTTATGTTTTGATTTTCAAAGGAGAATAAAAGATCCAGTAGTACATGGTACACCTCAGTGAACGTGTTGAACAGTATTTTAGGAGAGGAAAATAGCTAGACAAGCTTAATGAACTAGAAAATATCAGCTGAAGCCAACAGGATTCTGTGTTCGCTGAATTCCCACTGGATCAGGCTCTGTGTGAAGGGACAGCCACAGCGAGGAATAGGATCTCATCTAATCTAGTCTCTCGTAATGGGACCTCTATTATCTGCTCTCATGAAAGATATATCTATAGAGTGCTTTGCAGGCAGATGTGAATTTACTCTGTTAGTTTCCTAACCCACCTGGAAGCTCTCTGTGTCAGACAATGAACCTTAGCTAATGCACATTGTTTCTCATCGCAGCTTATTAGCCTAGATTTGACATTATCTAGTGTACCTACTTTGTTTCTGATACGTAAGTGGCTGGCTTCCAACTGGCTTCAAGTGTGGGCAGTTGTCATTGGAGTGTTCAACCGCATCTGAGCTTGAAATGCCATGTAGACATACTTTCAGCATTTAAGAAAAAGAGATAAATACTGTTACCATAAAAAATAAAGTTCAATGCCTTGTTATCAAACCATACAAACAGGAAAGAAACATGAGAAATTCTATTTTGGTGATGACAAACACTCAGGTATTTCCAAAGAAGAAAAGCTTTATGAGGATAGATTCTCATAAAGGAAAAAATCAGAACTTCTTTTAGATTTGAAAGTGAGATGATAGGCATAATAGTACATTATAAAACAGTGCTTCTTGAGTAGGACAAAGACTTTTCTGTCACTGAGTGCTATCATGACCATGTCTCTGGGACTTCTGAATGAACTTTAAGGCATGTAAATGGAGGTGATAGTAAAAGAAAATGTCTAATTCTCATTCAAAACCCTGGCTGAAAGATCATAGATTTTCCTCTATAAGATCAATTTCAATGGCAATTGTAGAGGCTATGTGTATGAGAGCTATACGTAGAGGCTATATGTATTGACTCACAACTAAACTGTAACAGCTGAGTTACCCAGCTGGTAACTCAGTACTAAGCAGCCATTCGCTCACTCCTTACATTCCCCCTCCCTGGGTGGGATGGTGAGGAGAATTGGAAGAACGTAAAACCCGCGGGTTGAGATAAGAGCAGTTTAATAATTAAAGTACAATATAATAATAATATTACTAATATTAATCCTAAGGGAAATAACAAGGCGAGAAAATATAAAACTTAAAGGGAAAAAGGAAAAATAAACTCAATAAAATGCAGTGATGCACAATAAAATTTCTTACCACCCACTGATCGATACCCATCCTGTCCCTTAACAGCAATCACCCCCTCCAGTGTAACTCCCCCTGATTTATATACTGGGCATGATGTGCTGTTGTACGGAATACCCCTTTGGCTACTTTGGATCAGGTGTCCTGTCTCTGCTCCCTCCCAGCTTCTTGTGCTCCTCCTCCCTGGCAAAGCACGAGAGACTGAAAAGTCCTTGTTCAGGGTAAGTGTTGTATAGCAACAACTAAAACATCGGTGTGCTATCAACACTGTTCTCAGACTAGAGCCAAAACACAGCACTGCACCAGCTATTAGGAAGAAAATTAACTCTATCAAAGCCAAAACCAGGACATACACTTTGAAGATTTTCCTATTGATGAGCTAGGTCATGAGGATCATAGAATTACAGAATGGTCTGCATTGGAAGGGATCTTAATGATCATCTAGTCCAAACCCCTACCAAAGGGAGGGAAAACTTCCACTAGACTGGGTTGCTCAAAGCCCCGTTCAACCTGGCTTTCAACGCTTCCAGGGAGGTAGCACCCACAACTCCTTGGGGCAACCTGTTTTAGTGTCTCATCACTGTTCCATAAAGAACTTCTTCCTTACATCTTCTCTAAATCTACCATCTTTCAGTTTAAAGTCATTCTCCCTTCCCCTGTTGCTACCTGCCCTTGTAAAAAGTCCCACACCAGATTTCTTGTAGGCCGTCTTTAGGTACTAGAAGGCTGCTATTACGTCTCCCTGGAGTCTTCTCTTCTCCAGGCTGAACAAGCCTAACTCTCTCAGACTGTCCACATGGAACAGCTGCCCCAGCCCTTTGATCGTATGGCAACCTAAAGCACAATTTTGCTAATGCAGCTCAAATCTCTGGGAAGGTACCTATAAGATGAGGCATTGGTGCAGCTTAGCTGGCATAACATCACAAAGAGACAGTAGAATGTTTTTGCTTAACATGAAGTAAAAAGTATTATATTCAGTAAAAATAATAAATTAATAGTACTGACAAGGCTTTGCAAAACAGCAGGGTAAATAATAGCTCATCACTCCTACTACATGTCATTTTTTCAATGTTTTTATGCATGTGAGAGTTTCAAGTAAAAGTAAACTCTTCTGTTCCCAAAGTATTGCATCCCACCTCCTTGTGCACACAGTTAACAGCCAGACATACTACTCTTGAATTCACAGACACACACGCCTACAAAAACTCAGCCCTCTAGTGTACAGTCTGCAACCGGCCCACATCACATATGAAATATCTTTTTAATTTCCCTTTTTACATAAAAAACCCACAAACATTCCAGTCTCATTCTGAAAAAGAATGAACAGATGGGATAATGCAGTACAGAGAAGCAGTAGAAAACTCAGACAAAATAATCAGATTGATAAAAGGTTGAAAAGTGTCATAACTCAGAGTTAGTCCTCAGGAGAACACTGAGGTTTATAGAAACTAGGAAACTATAAAAACATAAAATATGGTAAAAATAAAAAGAAAGGAAAAGAAAAAAATATATTAATAATTAAGGTATCTTAGAAACCTTTTAAGAATTTCCCATTTTTCTAGTCTTGGTGCACCTTACATGAAAAATTAAATGTTTCAGTCAGTTATTATAACAAAACCTTGATAACTCCTCATTTTACATTACTCAGTGATCTCCAATCACTCACTGAGGACATGATGTGCATATGAGAAATGGAGGAATGGGGGGGGGGAAGAGAGGGAGAAATGCAGGAAAGCACATGGACATAAAGGGAGAAAAAAGAAACTATATTGCAGTATACATTCCTATGGTAATGGCAAGAAAGAAGGAACTGAAGCTTTTTGTTTCATTTTTTATTAAAGGAAAAGGTCATGTTGGATGAAAAGCTGGACATAGCCAGTAATGTACACTGGCAGCCCAGAAAGGCTACCATATCCTTGGGCTGCATCAAAATAAGTACGACCAGCAGGTTGAACGAGGTGGTTCTCCATCTCTGCTCTGGTGAGACCCCACCTGGAGTACTGCATCCAGCTTTGGAGTCCTCAGCACAGGAAAGACATGGACCTGTCAGAGTGAGGAGCGCCGCAGAAATGATCCAAGGGATGGAGCACTTCTTTTACGGGGAAAGACTAAGAGAGCTGGGATTGTTTAACCTGGAGAAGAGAAGGCTCCAGGGACACCTCACAGTAACCTTTCAGTACTTTAAGGGGGCTTGTAAGAAAGATTGGGTCAAACTCTTTAGCGAGGGTTCTTGTGATAGGACAAAGTGTAATGTTTTTGAACTAGAAGAAGTAGACTTAAACTAGATATTAGGAAGAAATTTTTTACAGTAAGGGTGGTAAAACACTGGAACGGGTTGTCCAGAGAAATGGTAGATGCCTCATCCTTGGGAGTGCTCATGGCCACGTTGGATGGGGCTTTGAACAACCTGATCTACTTGAAGACATCATTGCAGAGGGGTTGGATTAGATGACCTTTAAAGTCTCTTCGCACACAATCTATTCTGTGATTATGTTACCAAGCAGAAAATACTGAAAGAAGAAATCTTTCTACTTTATGTGTCATGTGAACATAGATTGAAATTCTTGGGCTATGAAAACTTCTGCAAAAGAGGATGAAACTAGAGTTTTTCTTATAATTCACCAAGTAGTAAGGAAGCAAGGTAGACAACAGGTTTATCTATTCACGAGGACACCTAGTAGTATATGGAATATTTCATGGCATTTATATTTTTGGTCATAAATGCAGTTCTAGCTTACTGTAAAATGTCTTCTAACATACCAGAGTCTACTTATATATAACATTTTTCTGCTTTTTACATTCCCTTTAGGAAACAGCTTTTAAGAATGAATGAATACTTTGGGGGTTTGTCATTTCTGAAAGTTCATAGTGATTTAAGGCCTGAATCTGTATTATATGTCTGTGTCAGGTTTATTTTGCCTTCTTTGGTATAATCAGGATGCTGTAATTGAAATATGAAAACCAGAATACTGTCTTTGATGGACCAGTGTTGCTGCTCCATTATCACTGGGATTTCCTGATTTTAAGCAGCTTCTCTTTTGTGACTCTGTCAGTGTATTAACACAAGTCTTTTGTTTCATGTTTTCCTCTTGCAGTTCAATTAATTTGATTTTTAAAGCTTTTAATTTTTCAGGAAGCATTGAAAAAACCCATCAAAGACAGGATTTCAGTAAGCAAATTTAATATAAAAATCAGCTTTGAAACATTGCTACTAGTTCTCTCTGCTCTAAAATCTTTACTCTTTCCTTTCTGGCTTTTAAAATCGCGTCCTGTTCTCAGACCCTTGAAGGAAACAAATATTTTTAAAAGTTGAAGGTTTTTTCCTGAATAAAAATCTTAAACAAGTGCCTGACTTAGAGTTCTTTTTGTATATTTTGTCATGCAAGTTACAATCTGTTTTTTTTTTCTCATTTCTCTGATTAATCACAGTTTTCACTGTAATCAATTGTAAATACTGTTGCTGCACTTATGCTGTTGCTCATCTGGGTTTTGATTTTCTGTGGTGGTGGGTGCATAGAATCTTACTTTTGTTCAGTGCATAAATCTTATTTCTTGCTCTTGATGCCAGTTAATGACTAAATGAGAGACTTGGTTACGCTTTCAGGACTCCTCTCTTAGGACTTCTGATGTGTGGCACAGTCTCAGAACAGATGACCCATTTCTTATTGCTAAATGTTTAAATTATATGGGTAAGCTTCTTTATATTTAAAGCAATCGTGTCTTTTGAGACACAAAATGTGCTCTACAGTGAAATATTAAATCAGCAATCAACTAATTCAAACAAGTCAGCTGTGAGACAGCAATAAAATATTTTTTGTGTATTAGAAAGACATCTGTAAGAATTTTATGCACCATATTTCACACTAAACATCTTCCTTTACACTTTGGCACTCTTAAGTAGTAAAGCTACAAAAGTTAATATTACATAAAACCCGAAAGTAGCTCAATGAAGAGAAGTGAGAGGGAGGAGATGATATCTGCTCTCTTCTGCTGTGTGGTGACATTGCACTTGGCAGCACCAGGCTCCCCTCTGATCTGCAGAAACACTCAAGGCTTTACTCAAGTGGAAAAGGAGAGCACTAAAGCCTCTCCCCAACTGAGACATTGATACAAGCCACCCCACCCCAGCATGCAAGGACCTTGCAGGGAATGGAAAGAGATGCTCCTATGTCCAATTATGTAGTGGATCCAGATCTGGAGTAGATGGGCATTCAATGATTGAAAGAAAGATTTATAATATGAGTAAAAATAGCTTACCAGATAAAATGGTGTCATAAACTTGAGAGTAAATATGACACAAGAATAAATGGAAGATAGATAACATGATGAAAGTAGCTTTAATTAACATAACCTGTTTCCCAGATTGCTATAGTACTTTGACTACAGTGATAATGTATAAGCTGCATCTCTTATTTTTTACCTATTATACTGACACTGTTGCATTTGCAGACATTTTTTATAGTTGCTAGTGCAACAGATGGGAGCTGTCCCATTTCTCAGCCCTTAACTCAACACTGCAGATTCAGGCAGACTGAATGTGCCTTCATTAATGTTTTAAATATGTTCTGCTCTTCAGGGCTGAGTTAGTACTGGACTATGAACTGGAGAGAGAAAAGTGCAATCAGGAATAACCATAATGTCAAACTAATCAATGTTACAGTTTTCCTTTGATAAGAGAGCTAGTGAATGGAAAACAACTGGTGTGATTTAGCCTTTTTTCTTTTTTTCTGTTGAGACAGAGTTGTTCCCTGTTGTCCAGTGTTGTGTCCATGTACTAATAGGAACAAAATAGAAAAAAACCCAGCCAAACAAATTATATGAGCCCTGCTGAATATTATCAAAACCCATAGCTCTTCCCAGTGCTGCTTTCTGGGTGTATTTTTGAAAAGTGGCACACCCTCTGCTCAATGGCAGGGAGGACATGGAATACAGTTTTTATCACTTAGGGGTTCTGAACATCTTCAGATTTCTTATTAGTGCTCCCCTTACACAGAATTGGGGAGTAAACCTGTGAAATAGAATGAAAATGGCACAGTTTATTTGTTTGTCATGCTTTTATTTCAGTTTAAAGTTGTTTCTAAATTTAGTTTTGAACTTTTAAACAAGTCTTTTTAAAGTTAGAAGTTGCACTTTCTGATTTATTAACCTGAAATTCCAGCAGTCTTGATTTAATATCTAAATAGTCTAAGCATAGTATGGTATAAAGTGTACCTGACATATTTTTGCTCTCTAGAGATACCTGCTGAGTTTACTGTGTTTAACCTTTAGCTTAAGAAACAACAGTTATTCGCAGCCCCATCTTATAAAGTCAAAAATCTTTCACTATTATCTCCATCTTCTTCTCCATGTTAAGAACTAATTATTTCTGAGAGGCATTTTCCCAGTATATTCTTGAAAATGTGTAGTGGATTTAACTTTGGCTGGCTGCCAGATGCTCGTTCAGCTGCTTTCTCACCCCTCCTCATCAACAGGACAGGAGGAGAAAATAAGGTGAAAAACTCTTGAGTCAAGATAAAGACAGGGAGCTGGCTCGCCTGTCACCATCACAGAATAAACAGACTTCACTTGGGGGAATTAATTTATTTTTTGCCAATTAAAAATAGAGTAGAATGATGAGAAACAAATACAGAACTGAAACCACGCATCCCCTCCCACCCCACTTCCCTCCTTTTTCTCAGGCTGAACTCCATTCTTCATCCCTGATTCCTCTACCTCCTCATTCTTCCCTGAGTCATGCAGTGGTGGGGGCTGGGGATTGTGGTCAGTCCATGTCAGTTCCTCTCTGTCACTGCTTCCTCTTTACACCTTTCTCCTGTTCCTGAAGGGGTCCTTCCATGGGCCTTCAGGACACACCTTCTCCATCTTGGATCCTTCCCAGGGGATGCAGTTTTTCAGCTCACCATGGTGCACACAAGGCTGTTTCTTACACTTCCTCCCTCCTGGACAGCATTTTGCCTTATTTTACACAAGCTTTCTCAGAAGTGCCACCATCTAATAAACTAATGAACACTAATAAACTAATGTTTATTTAAACATTAGTTTATTAATGGCTAATGCAGAGGTTTTTTATAACCTCTGTTGTTTATAATTTAAAGGGTCAAAAAGCTTCTTCTAAAGCTTCATTTGCTGGCTCATGTTGCAAATAATTTCTGCCTTCCAGAATGTGAATACTTCCAGCATCTCTCTCTGGAGTAATTATTTTCTTCCAAAGATAAAGTAACTGATGTAAGACTTCTATTTTTCTTTATATGTGTGTTGTATTGGAGTATTTCATTACTTTGTTTTAAGTTGACTGACATTTTTATGAGCCATTTTAAGAACTATGTATTTTCATAGGGTTTTTTTGTTCCTTACTTATGTGTACATGAAAAAATAATATTAATTAAAATATATGTATTACCTTTTCTCTCCCCAGCTAGCTAATCTTATCACTGAAGAATGCTTGAGGATCTTCTCAAAGCATTGTTCAAGTACAAGTGGCTTTAGATAGTGGACAGCTATAGTGCATTAAAGGAGAGTGCATTTTTGTACTGAATGAGATTGTTCCAACCACGTGTTTAACTTAAATGACAGATGCATTAGATGGTAAAATATATTCCAACTTTTAGTCAGAAAAACTTGATAGTTAGCAGATGCCTCACATGTGAAATCATTAGGCATATACCTTAATAGGGACATGTTTGTACATTTGCAAATTCATGTGCCAAGGTACTTCAACATTATATTGACTTAGGACATTCTGGAGAGACTTCACTCCTTTAAAGGAAAGAAGAAAACGCATGGCAGCTCAGGACAAATGATTCAGGTAACATATGCTTCATGCTATTTTAAAGAGAAATCACATCTATTTCCTTCTGACGATCACACTGTGATTTCACAAGATAACAAGCACTTCCAAGAACATATAAATAGAAATGTGCATGGTGGATTTCACTTGCAGTAAATGCTGTAATATAAAAATTTGGCTTCAAGTCAAGCATAGAGAAACTTCTTAACTAGAGTGCAACACCAGACATTAAAGCTGAAATGAGATAATACAGCAATGTAATTTTTCAGTTTGGCTAGAAATGAACAACTCAGTAAAATTTCATAGAAAGCCTCTGACCTCTTTTATGCTTAGCTTGAGGAGAAGAAGATATAGTAAGGTTTGAGAGAGACAAGTAGTATGGAAACTCAAGTTTTCCCTTAGGCTTTGAAATTCCATAACTCTATCCATTTGAATATTTTAAATTATAAATTACACATTTTCCATATGAACAAGAGAATCTAAAATATGTTACTCTAATTTGTGCCTGAATCTTATTCTGTGAGACACTGGAGACTCTTCTGGTCTTTATGTGCATTATGGAAAAGTACAGTTGCGAATTTACCTGATGCAAGGAAGTATTCCTCAATATGATATAACTAGCTCTCATGTCTGTATCATCCAGAATCCTTGAAATATGGAAGCTACAGTGAAACATATTTCATTAGAAGGTTTAGCCAAAGTAGGTTGCAGTCTGGCCATTGCCCTTTAGCAAGTGGTCTTGGAAATGTGGGTTGGAAGGGTTTTCTAGAGATCGTTTAGTCCAGTCTCCTGTCCAAAGAAGACTATGACCAACACTAGACTGGCTCAGCCACAGCTTTGGCTGTTTTAATGTGGAAAATACTGAGGATGGAGATTCCTCAGTCTTTTGATGTAACCTGTTCCGTTGCAGTACCACCTTCCTAGTGAAGAAGCTTTGCCTAATCCCATCTGCATGCCTACCATTTCAATTTGTAGCCACTTCCCCTTGTTAAATGGAGGGTCACTTGGAAGAAACATTTAGTTCCATCATCTTTGTGACTCTTTTTAGGTGTCTATAGGCTGCCCTTAAATTAGACTTTAATTTCTTCTTTGCTGCACTATATAAACCCAGCACTCTCAACCTCCATGCTCCATGTATTGGGCTTCCTAGCATCTTGTTCAATGCTTTCACACAATGTTAAGAAGTGCAGTGACCATTTTAACTCCAGGTTTTACTATGCATTTCATAGATAAGTCCACAAAGAAAGGTTACCTGATTCATGTTAGTGCATTTATGCCACAGAGTACTGTAAGAAAGCCACAGGGCACAAAGACTGAGGCTGCAGCCCATGAAGATGTTCTTATCAATTGCATGAAAACTCATTGAGCATTAAAAAAAAGAAAAAAATATCCTCTAATGATCAATTTATCAAAGTGGTTATAAAGCACATGACAAACCAAATTCATTTACCACTGAAAAGTTCATAATCAGTTAGATGAGCTCACAAACTGACTTACTGATATATTAGGTTATATCTGTACTTTAAAAAAGTATAGTGAGTTTTTTAAATGTTTATTGCTTTTAAACTTAAAACGAAAAATTATGCAAGAGGTAAAATGATTAGAGAAAAGTCAAAAAATTATACTACTATTTCAAAAAATATTTATAATCCCTGTCTTCTATATTTCAGAAAGTTAATAGTTTGGGCTGATGATACAATTTGAATCAAATAAATAATTGTGAAGATTTCTTTCATACTGTGCTAAAGAAAGCAAATAAAATAATCGTATTGACATTTAAGCAGGAGCATAGATTGCAATTTTTTCCATAGTTACATGATAGAGTTATGATTTTAAGGTATTAACTGATTTCAAGTATTGTAATAATTAATCAAATTAAGGGAAAAATACTAAGTCAGCTCAGAAGTAGTTGCAGTTCTTAGGAGTCAACCAGTCAAATGTGATATGAAATCCTTTTCAGCTAATGGCATCAAAGTTTCAACAAATATTAATTCAGTCTTTTCTGTAAACTAGAGCTAGCTAAGCTGTTTTGAAGAAATAGGTTTTGATCAATTTAATTCATTTTTCTCTTTACGATCACTGATTCCTATGAATGTAGCTACTGTTTATAATGGCTTGAGACAAACTTACTTTCAAATACAGATTGCCTGTTCATTATTACCTCATTTCTTTTGTGTTTGATGTGTCAGAGATGTGGTCTTGTTTATGTTTGTCAATTTGCTGAAACAATTGAAATGAGGATAAGTATTTATGAATATAAATATCTCCATTTGCATAGCAATCTGGTTATTTGTACAGAATAGAGCTATTCTCCATATGTTTGGGATAAAAAACATTGTACCCATCAGTGCCTTGAGTATAGCTGCCAACTAATGAGGCATATAAATGACTCAACATGTACCTTTTAACTAACAACTGACTTAGAAGGAGGGTAAAAGGGCATGAGACTTCTCACCTCAGTTTCTTTTTTTGCCATTACTTCCATGTATGAGACTGAGCAGCTCAAAGAGAAGCCAAAACAACCTGCTAAGGTTAGTTCGGAGATAGGCATTTTCTGAGCCCATCAGCATAGCTTGCATGTACAGAAATAGCATGACTATTCACAGATGTGAACTAGTTATTTTGGTTATACTTTGAAAATGCTGCACTCGAGGACTAGGTAAAAGCATGAGTTGCAGTTGGTGCACACTTGGGAGATGTTTTACGTGCCATAGAGTTGGATAGGGATGGATATGATGCCTCACTGGGAACAGAAAGGCTGTCTCACTTGCTATCTGCAGGCTTCCTGAGGAAGAAGAAATTCTCGTGAGACTATCCTTGCCTCATGCTAGTCTGTATCTAGAATGAGGTAAGGATAATCTTGCCAGAAAATCTTACCTCTTATTTTTGTAGTATATCCTTTTTAATGTCATATATGCAAATATTTACAGTTATAAGGGAAGAAAAAAATTCATGGTGTCTTGGTAGATAAAAAAAAAAGAAAAATCTGATCTGGCAATGAACTTGCCACACTATATTTGAAAGAACTTTGATTTGCACCTGCTTATTTCCTCAAAAAAACCCTTTCTATCCATAGGTATATAATGTTATACACCAATGTAATTAAGAAATAAAAAGGAGATGATAATAAGCTTTGAATGTTCATATTTCCTTACAAAGACTGTATGATTTCAAATTATGTGGCCTTCAACAACTACAAATTAATACCAATCAGAAAATAATCTTAGCTCAAATAACATTTGCCCTCTCACCTAAAAATTAATTTCATGTGTAATAAGATAAAATAGGAGACATTACTTTAAAAATTTAGTGTGAATAAAAATATGATAAAAAGGATTTTAAGTGCTTTTCAATTTACTCTACAAACTGCCATAGTAAAGCTCATAGGAGATTTATCTATTTCTAGTGTCCTTTACTTTTAGTAAAGCAGGCCTGGAAATAAGAAAGCTTCCATACAGTTATTATGGATGCTTACCATCTTGAAAAGATTACTGCACAATTGCTAAGCTTAGGAATCATGTGTAGGCTGGCATTCAATAGTGGAGCATGGGGTATTATTATTAACAATAATGTCATGTATTTTGTATTAAAACCAATTCAGGTCTCTAATATTTCTACTGTACAAAAAGGAACACAGTAACAGTATATGTGTGCATGTACACACACATGCACACTATGACACGTATGTAACATAGACTCAAATTATCAACCCTGCTTTCATTTCAAAATGCAACATTCAAGGAAGTAAAAGGCAAAACCAGTATGAACTCTGACAGTCCTTTTCACTGGCTGGAAATTGGACAAATACTTTAGAAAACAATAAGAACCAGAAACTGCGTAATAGTAGATTGATTTTCTCCCCTTCTTCTGGAGGAAATTGGATATGCCTTTGTTACCTTTATCTTATCTTCAAAGACCTTCATAGTTTGAAGTAATGAACTGGTTCTTCAGTCAAGTGCAGTTTGGCGGGGGGGGAGTTTAACACTTACAAAAATGAAAGTACATCTCAGTTCTAGAACTCAGTTTTTCCCACATGACGCTTTTTCCTTTAAGAAAAGCATCTTTTGATATGATTATTTCTAGGTTGTTTGGGATTTATTGCCCATCTGTTTTTGAAATTCCAGCTCCAGAATTTTTTGAGATCTTTGCATCTCAGTGTCTCACTTCTTGAACTACATAATACCCCCTTTCTGTAACATGTCCATTTGTCTTTACTACTCTTGTCTACTCCTTTTTCATCTTCATTAGCTGTCTAGATATTTTCCATGTTAGAAAGGTGATTCCCTACCAATGAAGCTTTAATTTCTGTTACATTTAAGGAGTTTGCTCCTTTGCCCCAGGCAGATCTCACTGGCACTGCAGGAAGCTGAGTCCTCTGTTGCATTGCTCAATTTCTTCTCTCATTTCTTAAGCCTAAGCGTTATGGGGAGCGCTAACTGAAGACCAGCCTTACTTTTGTAGTTTTAAGGAGATATGATATTGATTAAAACAATGAAACTTCTGTGATTCAAATGGACTGTGCAGGAATTAGATTAAACCTGTGTGTGAAGAGTACAGCAGTACCATAGATGGATTAAACTAAAATTATTAATTACAGGAATAAGTGAAGAATGCATGCAGAGACACTCACTGTGACTTAGCTGACAAATGGGTTTTGATTAACCTGTAAACAAAAGGATATTTTGGGTTGGTGTCCATCAGCTTGAGCCAAGTAAATATTCAGAAATATAGAAATATATTTTTCTTAGTTATAAGAAAATATATTTCTGAAAAAGTTATATTCTGGGATCAGGAAAGAAAAAAATAACCTCATTTTGTACCAGAATAATGTACCAGAATGGTACATTAATCTGTACATTTGCAGTATTTTTATAGTCATATCAAAGCTTTTCAGACATACCTAGAATGTTGTTAAAAAAAAATTCCCCAAACCAGAAAAATGGTTAAAATATGTAATCCTCATAGTGGGGAAAAGCAATAAAAAAAGATTATAGGAATTCTAGAAATCACTGCAAATGATAGCAAAGAACCAGTCTGTACTATAAGAGAAGTTAGAAGAACAGCAAATCTCCAGTAAATTATAAGTGACAGAATCATGACAAGAATATAAGTTATAATATGATGCAAATACTGCAACAGCTGATTACTGCATACAATTATTGTTGGTGTATTTTTTTCTGCTAAAAACACGAATGAACTGGTACAGTGACATCCAGCTACATAATGCTATATATATAAAAAGCAATTTATGAAAAATGTGATAATAATTAAAAGTACTGCTTTTTAAGTAAATAAAATAAATCCACAGGTTTACTTTTTTATTCCATGTGGATGCCTAAAATGCTAAAAAGTATATTTTGTCCAAATAAGCATATCAGAAGATCATTCTGGAATGACAAACTCTGGCTCCATCCTGCTATCTAAAATGTTTATAGAAGTGGAACTAGTCAGAACACTGCATTAATTTATACAATTAATAAATTAGAAGAATCTGCATTTTTTGGGGAGACAAGGTAATTTGTTTTCTATGCTTTATGTAATACACCATGTATGCATCTGTATATCACCTACTGTAAAACTGATCATGTTATACAAATGTCAAAGAATGATAAGACTTTTTATTTTTTCTAAATACATTGAAAATCTGGTCCTGTAAGATAGGTTTGATATTTCTGAATTCAAAATTATGCCACTGGATTTCATTCCATTGTATTTTTATTCAAATCCATCCTGTCATTCTGCAGTTACCCCTCCTACTTTTGAAAAGTGTTACTTCATGTCAAAGTATCTGGTAAACAAGAAATTTCTCTTTTATCAACATATCATTAGATTTTGAAAAGCCTAACTTCTAGGCATGTAGGATGAGATTCTGAACTGATATCTTCAGTGCTTAAAATGAAATTTAAGTCTTCTGTCTCTGAGATGAGGAGGCAAACACTTTCTGCAGCAAACATGATCTGGAAAGCGTGTAAAAATGCAACAGATGTGTACATGAGCAATCCGAATCTTCCACAGAAATAAAACCTAGCTCCAGAGAACAGTGGGGGTTATGTCACAAGTGCTACTTGTCAAAAACTGACATGCCTTTATGTCACTTTGATAAAATGTAATCAAAGAAGGTTCAGTACTATGTATAGAGACCTCTATGGATTAGACCAGTTGCCAGCCTCAGACAGCGGTACACTGTACAAATGAGGAATTTCCTGTATCAGTTTCCACAGGTTTATAAGAACGCAAATAAGCCCAGTGGTTCTGGAAATAATTTGTCTGTGACTAAGTATGGCAAAGTTCAAGTAAAATATAAAATGATACAGAGTACCGTTACATTTGTATTGAAAATTTATTGTCGTATACATTCATTTTTGACCTGTCTTAAAAATCCAATTATTACCGTCCATCTGTTCCAAAACATAAACTGTACAGTAGAAAAAATGAACTCTTTAATAGATTTTCTTTTTTTGTTGTTTTTTTAAGTAGCACAAAAGGCCTACTAGGAATAGCAGAAGAAATGGGGATATTACCTTATGGGAGACAGCTTGTGATGCCTCTATGATGTAAAAGCAAAGCTGGCCAGCAGGCACAGCCAAGGCACACCTTGGTTTCTCAAAGTACCACCACTGTGGCTCCTCAGCCCTGACAATGTGTCAGAACATTGTTCCCCTGTGAGCCCATGCCAGATTCTAAATGCTTGGAAATGCATTAGGGACCTTTGCTGTACAGAATTTTATGAGCAGTTTTGCATGTTAAGCCTAGTAACATGATGATGTGGAAGACATAGCATGTCAGACTGAAGGATTAATACAAGAGAGAGAAATGAGTTACATCTCGTAAAAGACAAAAGGCACAAGAAACAAATGGGAATACGTTGGCTGGTGATACATTCAAGGTTGAAATATGTGAGAGAATTTCTGCATCAACTGCACAGTTACCGTCCTTTTTTTGTTCTCTCACAGATGCTGTAAGGAGATAGTCACATAAAGTAAGCCAGCCTCTCTGGATGCCTCAGCAGGTACAGTCTTCGCATGCTTCACCATTCAGTGGTACTGTATACTCATGGGTTGCAAGATGGCTTTCTGTCTTCAACTTGATTAGTCTCAAAAGTCACTTTTATAAATCTGTTAAATAAACAAGAAAGAAATTACACTACCTCCTTACTGAATTGGAAAAACTGCTTGCCTATGCTTTGATCCAACTACTTCTAACACAGTTTTCCTAGTTATTGTGGTAAAGTACTCAAAAAAGATTCAAAGGCCAAATATCTTCCTTTCATCAGCTGTTTCAAAAAACATATGTCCTTATATGGAGCAAGGAAGAAAAGTTTGTGTTCAGAAGTCTGATATCGGCACAAAATATATCATTTTAACCCCCTACATCTGCTTCAGATAGTTCAGGACTTCTGGTCTTACCCCTATACACATTAGGACCTCCTTAGTTCTGTCATTGTCTTTATCTCCCAGTAAATGAAGCTGTCCAATTTGCTCATCCTGGTGCCATCTGCCTTGACATTTCTGAAATTCTTTTCTTTCCTTTCCATAGATAACCACTGCTTTTGTCCTGTCCTGACAGAGAGCTTGATTCATTTGCCAGTTCTGAAGAGACCTTGACGATTCACGCTATCATTTCATGATTCATGGTGTCAGCACATGCAGGCCATCGATATCGTTGCCATACATATTTACCTTGAGTCACTCTGGCATTGTAACTTCACTGAGGTTTTGAAGAAGTGCAGGTGAAAAGTGCCACTGGATTGGAACAAATATTCAGCTACCTTAAGTTGAAGCTTTCAGGTGAACCACTTAGGGAAGTTATTACATGAAATTACGATCTGTGATATCAGGAGGCAGGGCTACACAATTCAGTCTTTGCAGAGTTCTCATTCTGTAGGAAAAAAAACCCAAAACAAACCCAACAACAAAAACAAACGAAAAATCATCAAAACAAAATGAGATCTGCAAACCTACTTACAAAACTTTTTGATTGTTTTTCCCCTCCCACACATTTTTTCATGTCTATATGACGTTACGAGAAATATGCTTAACTGTAATACAAATTTCATAGCTACCCCTTCATTTTTGCTGTTTTCCAATTTGGAGTGCACATTAAAGCTAACAGCTTCAGTTCTCTCTCTGTGAGCGGTTTTGCAACTAACATATACTTGAACCTGAAAGTACAGGAATATCTGTCAATTTTATTGGGTTTGTTTGCTCTGGCTTATGCCCATGTTAAGCTTAAAATGAGAATTGACCATGCTAAATATAAAATGAGAGTTAAGATAATTTAATTCAAGGAAAAATGCTTAGGAACTCATAACAGGCTATTTGTGTGTTCTAGGAAAAATAAATTAGTTGAAGCACTTTCTTCTCTTGTACTTCTTAGTATTTTCAAAGACTAATTTGTCATCAGTAAAGATCAATGTACCCTAGTAAATGAAATTTACTAATCCTTCTCATGATATTGATGTGGATATCTGTGTTATATATGGTGAAACCTTTTAAAAAATATCTGTTTATTTTTTAAGGAAGTTTTAGTTTACTTTGCCCTAGCTGACAAGTATATTCTGAATTATAACAAAGCGGTTTAAGTTGTTCTTTTTTATGATCTACAGTAATACCCTAAGTCTTTCCAGTATTGATTAGTCTTACAGAGCTGGATTTAGCTTCAGGGGGAAAGTAAGTTGTGAAAGGAGTTAGGACCAGTCTTCAAGATAATGCTGTAATTATTGTGTATATAGTCAGATACTAGCTACTTTTCAAATGTCCTACAAAGAGATATATTAAAATGGGGACTGTATGAACAGGAGAGGCTGTTTACTGTCTTAAGTATAGGACAAACATAAACATAGCTACTTTTACAAATAAAGCTATATACCATTGTAGCAGCCAAATACACAAATATGAATCTTCTTCAATATATAGATCTTCATCAACGTAAAGTATTTGCTTGTTTTTTCTGATATACTTTTTTGCTTTGTTTTGTTTACTTCAGACTCTTTGTGTACAAATTAGGTTATACCTGTACAGCATCCTAGTTGCATCCTAGTCAAACTTCACAGAAATCTATATCTGGAGAACAATAACCTTTGCAATCTCACCTAAGAGTATTGATCTAAGTATATCCTGTTGTTGGATTACTTGTTTTGCCTTACAGGCTATACATGTATTGCTATCTATAATTAACCAGAGCCTATCTGGTCTTTTAATTCTCAAGCTAAGAGGGAACTGAAATGTAGACTTTACCATGGCTGTATAGTCAGCTGGAATTCAACTCCTTACTTGGAGAAGTATATGACCCAGATATTCTGAGCAGATTTTCTGTTGGTGAAGTGGTGATGCTATGTTTTTTTACTTTCAAAAACATGTAGAGAAGGCTAGGGAGAGAGAGGAGTGGTTTGTTTCTACTACAAGCAATTTAGTGGATTCCAGTGGGAAGTAAATCACAGTCTTTCGTAGCTTAATGTAAAAAAACTTCCATCTCAAGACAGCCGAGAGACAGCATTGTGATTCCTTCTCTTGTACATATGAGACAGCACACTGTAAAGGCCAATGTAGAAACTTCCAGCCTACTTGCATATGATGAGTACTTTTCTGTAATGTGAATGCCTCCCACTTGTTGAATGTTAGAGCATTATCAATAACATAATAAACATTCAGGTTAAATCCATCTCTTCAAACTGAAAAAAATTGATGCAGCAAAAAACAAGCACATGCTTTGCATTGTTGGAACTCAAAAGACCTGGTGACTGCATCAGTACTGGGAGCCAAATGAGCGTGATAAAGCTTTGTAGGAAACAAAAAGAAAACAGCAGGAAAAAGTTTAGGACATTTCAACAATTCTCAGATGCCATTCTTACTTCTGTGAGCCAGTCATTCTGGCTACTTGTTCAAAAATAATTTTTATGGATAATCTGCGGATCCCAAGCTGATCTAAAACAGCAGCTCGTTAGCGATGTAAGCCATTTTAGCTAACAAACATTTGGGACAATTCATGAATCCTCATGAACACATGAGTTCATGAGTGTATCATTTTAAGAAATAAGCTTGAGAAATATTTTATTTACCTCTGAACTATAATATTCTTTGTACCTAATGAAACATAATTTTGCATACCAGCACTAAGAAAATTATGTGATGGAGATTAAATTGATATTCATATATAAAAAAAAAAAAAAGAACAAAACTGAAAAGGGTATTTTCTAGTTTGTCAGTAAAAATATACGCATGCATGATTTCAGACACTGTAGAATAAAAACTTGGTTAGGAAAGCATTACTAAAGCTATCTTTGTTATTAGTATAAATGTGATCTTACTGCTCTCTATATACAGAGCTAACTTTTTAAACTGACTTAATTCCAAGTCCATCCTGGAGTTATTGAGATGCATGGCTGAAACTGAACTATTTTCATCTACTTCAATTGTGCAGATTTGGTCAGCAGTTGAAATCTAAACTGTATGTCAACAATGACACATAATGCAAATGGAAAGAGAACAATGCAACATAACTAATATTTTTGTAAGTATATCTGCTGATACATGCCAATAATAATGATTCCAATTCAGTTTTCAGGTCTCATGATAATGGTCAGTCTACAAAAACTGAAAGTGTGTCTCCTCTTAATATTTACTATTAACAGGAGGAAAAAAAATAAAAGGAAAAAAAATACCTCCAAAGTTTTTCTTCTTTCAGAGGAAGGAACTGAGGCATATAAAGTGCCTGTTAAAGTTAGTAACATTGTGAAAGATGAGAAAAAATGAAATTATCTCCTCAGGGAAACTTAACTAATATAACAAACTTTGTAATATTTTATAAACTGACTCATTAAAACCATGCCAAGCCTTAAGGATAAATTTCTATAATAAAATGTGTCCTTTAACAAAACGACAAAAACCTCTGCTGCTATTCTGTGAAACAGAAGGAATTTTGAGCAAAAGAAACAGTTCTAATGAACTCTAAGAGCCATTGTGGTCTTAATGCGTGCATTTGCTAGAAGATGATTATCAGAATTTGTCAGTGTTTAGCGAAAAGGGGTAAATTTTTAACTAAGTAGATTTTAGCTGTTATAAAAATACTCAAAACTGAATTGTGATGGATCATAAGTATTCATTGGTTAAGTCTGTTTCTGTCTTTTGATATAACGGTGCCTAAGTCTTAGCTTTTTCATTAACTTATACATGATGATATTTGTGAAGGATTTGAGCTTTCTCACTGTGTTTGTATTCTCTCATGGAAAGAAGAGGGAGAAAACCAGCTAGGGTATAACCTATGACTCAGCTGATTCATCCCTGACATTCTCAGAAACATGGTCTGAAATTTATTCCTTTACAATTGGCTTTATGGAGGCTTAGTCCCAGAAAACATGTTCCCATCAAGATTGCCATTTGCTCAGGGACATATCATTGCCATATCTTCATTCTTCCATCAGTAATCAGCTGTGCCTTTACCACATTCCTACCCATATTATAACCTATTTTGAGAGCTTTGAATAAATTAACTTTCCACTCCATCATCAGGTTTCAAAACAAATTTAAAGGTTTCCTGGTTGTGACATGGATTTCACAGTTAACACATTCTGAGACCTCACTAGAATAATTCTATACATGCTCCAAACAGAGATTTCAGGTGTTCATCCGCTGATAGCTTCTACCCTGCCTTTTGCTTTGCCTATAATCAGGTCTTTATTCAAACCAACAACTTCTGCTCTATCCTATTTAAATCTTTACCTTCTCATGAAAGAAATAAATTTTGATCTCTTCTCCTGCCTTTGAATTAGTTAATTGACATCTTTTCTCAATTTCCACTAAGTCTCTGACACAGATACACATTTAAAGGTAGGAAACAATGTTCCTCAATGGCACATAACAACAAATTATCAAAATGGAAATTTGCTGGAAATTTGCTCATGTCTGCTTGCATGTGTTAGTCCTTCTCAACAAGCACTCCACAGTGTAATAAATGATATTCTTTGTTCATTAAATTCTGAAATGTTGGCCAACAGCCTGTTAGGAAATATGGTTGTGTGTAACACTAGGTAACCACAAAATATAAAAATATAATATGTAAAACCTGTGATGGGAAATATAAATAGAGCTTAGCTATAACCGCAAGGGGGGATCAACCCTGAGCTAT
>JANHGB010009064.1:4651-16862 GCA_026283785.1 Coracopsis vasa
GTTCTGGATTGGGTTGGGCAGGGCCGTGCTGCAGGTGAAGACGCCCCGATGGGAACCGCTTCCCGCCGGGCAGCTGGAAAGTTACGTGTGACCAGTGGGTTTACGGTGACACCGCGGCGAGATCAGTTCAGTCCCGGGTCTGGCATCTTGGTAGCTAGGGCAGTGCAAAATAAGTAGCAGTTCAAACCGATTTGGAAAAACCGGGAATGCCGTTTGCTGCTGGAACTGGAATTTAAAGGCTGTAGCGACACAGATGATAACTCTCCTGAAGAGAATCTACATAGTTGTGCAGCTATTCTGATGTCGGGTACTCGTGCCTTTAGGACTAGAACATCAGGATGAAAATGTCGTGTTTACTTGGGTCTGTGCTGTGGCATATTGCATAGGTATACCTGCCAAGTTCTAGGTAAAAAACACGTGCCTTATCGTGTATGTTTGTTTTATTTAGGACTAGCTGAGTTGCCCACTTCAGTCTGCACTTTTCAACCGATTTTGATCATATGCAAGGTCTGCACTGGTTGTGTAACTGTTGGTGCTGAACTAGGGAGAAAATCGCCTGTGCTACCACAGAACAGAAGCAGTTGTTTTAAAAGAAGTTGTCCGGTTTTTGTTTGTTTGCAGTTTTATGTAGATCACAGGTACAGGTTCTAGAAATGTCCATGATAGATACACAGACGTTTTCAAATACTCTAAAAACATAAAGCACTTTTCACACTGTCATAAAATCCACTGCAGTATTTGATATTTCTGAGGATAGCTGTTATTGGTACTATTGGCCTCCTCACAAAACACAACAGAAGGGATGCAGGAATTGATTTCCCATTTCTTATTTACAGAAGTATCTGGACCCCCCAGATTTGTCTATGTAAACTAAGCAGGTAAGGGCAAGCACTTCCTATGGGGGCTGAAGGGACAGGACAGAAGATGGAAGAAAGGAGAAGGAAGAAACATGACTTTTGTAAGACCTTGTTTAGAGAGGATACATGAGAAAGTTCAGATGAACTTAGATTTAAAGCAAAAAAGTAATTTAAAGCCAGTTAAATTCTGGCTCTTAACTCTTAGTAACACCCACCAGAATAATGAGGGCTAATTTTGTGATGTTTATGTGTCCATGTGTAGGCAACTCTGGGATTATACAGGAAGTCAGAGTTATACCTGGAAACAGAAACCAGCCATCAGGCCCCTCAATAATTGTCTTCAAATTCTGTGACAAGAAGACATTTTGCACCTGCCAAAAGTTTGGACTTGAAAAGAAAGTGCAACATCCAACCATTATTCCCAGGTAAGTCCTTTAATTAGAAAAAGTTTAATAGAATAACCACTGGTTTTAGTATTTTTTTTCTGCCATAGCTTAAATCAAACAATAACCCAAAGTGTAGCTCAGCCTGCCATCAGATAAGTCAAAGAAAGGTGGGACACCTGAAGCACTTAAAATTTCAGTTACGCAATGCTTCTGAACAGGCAGAGTTAGAACTGGGACTCAGAAGGATGGGGTTTTCCCCACAGACTCATGCTCGCTAACACAGACTTCTTGTTTCCCAAACTTCCATGGAAGAAGAACTCATACTGTTTGTGCCTGGTGTGTGGTAACCCAAATCTATGCACCCAGCAGAGATCCTGGGTTTGTTCGGGCCTGGCTGCTCAGTGGATGGTTCCACAAATCAAGCTCACCAGTGCTGGCTTTCTCTTTACATTTGTACACACGAGTTACAAGGTAACACACTACCAGTTACAATGATTGGGTTTAATCTACATGTAACATTTGCTGTGTTGTTCCTTTTAACCACTACACATGCTCAGAGGAGGGGTCTTCGTTTGGGCCAGAGTCTTTTTGACCTCTGTGGGTGTGATTTTTAGTATTATAAGGAAGGCAGTTCACTTCAGGACACCTTAAAAGTTAGTTTTATTGCCACATTAGATAATCAAACGATCACTTGGCCAAGCTGTCAAATAACTCATCCTTTAGTACTACCAATCCTGAATATTCTCCTTTAATCTCTTGAACAAGCCCAGGATCTAGTTTTACCCATGAATTCCCTATTGTTTCAAGAGGTTCATTTTGTCCCAGGCCCAAGATGCAATAACTATGTAACTATGGCTACCAATTGCAGGTGCACAATATAGCAAGTGATATATCGTATCACTATAACAGAACAAAGAACGATGTTTTCTTGTAGCTTTGAGGTCAGCAGTTGTCTCTATTGCAAAATAGCCTCGGCAGCCCCTCAGTGTGTTATTTTATAACCATTGTGCTGAAAACCACTATGAGTCAAAGCCTATTCAAGCGAGGGAAAGTGACAGAACCGCTGGTTACCAGTAGCAATGCGATGACAATCTCTCCATCAGGAATATGCCACCAGTATTTACATAGTTACATTGCAGACACTTAAAGAGATAAGTCACTTACAAAGGCAGGGTTTCTAGCAGCACATGAATTCAAGGTAGGGAAATAGATTGTTGCGGAAAATGTGATCAGCATTTGTGCTCTGAAAGGAACTTCCACAGTTTCTATTTACAATGTATGAAGGCATCTGCAGGGCTTGCTGACAGGCTGATCGCTCCGGACTGGAATGACTCTCAAAAAAGCACTGTGAAATGTACTTCTGGGAATTCTCTTACAGCAGCAGGGACGTGGCTGAAACATTTCAAGAGAAAAGGGCAGCTGTGCTTATGAACTACTCCCGTGGTGGGAGCTGTATGTTTAGGAGGGTGAACAGAGCACAGACCTTTATCCAAAGCCAGAAAAAAGTTCAGACCTTATCATGGATGGCCTGTGGGCAACAACACTGTGATTTCTTAGGGAGGAAACCAGCTGGCTCTGCCTCTGCTAGTTCCTGGTATGTGTGGTGTTTGGTAAATGTTAGTACTTTGTGGGGTGTGACAGGTACAGAGTGAGCTGTACAGTCACTAATGGCAAATATTTTTAAGCCAAGATACTGCTTTGCTCTTCACTAGAAATCAGCAACTATAAAATACTTGATTCTGACATCAGGCCAGGCCCTGCAAAGATTATTTTAGCAAGAACAGCTGTGTAAATTGAATGTACATACTCAATCTAGATATGCTGGGGTGTTTTTATATAACACATCCTGAAAGCGTGGAGTTTTCATACATTCATACATATATTCATGGATCTGGAGCAGCAGTGGGTCATGAGGTGTACTTGATTAGGAAGCAAAAAAGAAAAAAGCAAAAAGCAGAAAAAACCCCAAAGCAACTCCCTACCTACCTGCATTGTTCATGAGATCCAGAACGATTTATCCCTCACTTAGGCAGAAGTTAAAGCTAGGAGGTGACTCACTCTGCAAAAGCACATCTCCCTTGTATGAGTTTTCTGCAAAGGGAGGTTTAATTTCTTCCTTTTAATGACAATGAGCACAATACTGATCTTCTTCCAGCAGTTAATGGCTGGCACAACAGGCAGGATGAGAGCATGACTACGCTCTTCAGCCGCCTTCTGGAGCTATAATCTGCGTCAGATTTTGAGACCACAAAACCAATCAACCAACCAACCTATTTCTTTCCCCTCTGGACTCACTGCTCAACTAACACAACTAACGCAAGTGTGAAATTCTGACCTCCTAGTCATGCTGACAAAGCTCCTGCTCTGCTGGAAGTAGGGATGAGAAAACTCGCATCGCAAATACAGCCACAGATGGCTTGTTATTTTCAAGTGCTGTGCACACACTGTAATAGTCCATAGGCAAGAACAGATTTGGACTGATGGCCTGTGGAGTTGAGCCAACTGGAAAGAAAAGAGGGAGATCTGACCGGTATGTTGGGAAGCAGTGCTGACAGACGGGTAGAGAGCGGGAAGTGAACATGTGCGAGTTCTTCAGTGTTATTTTGCCACTGAGTCTCTGAATGACTTCTGGCAACTATCTTTGACTCTCCTTTTGCATTCTGCCTACAATGACGACTACTGCATGCACTGGGCATCTCTGCTATTATACATACACAATTAACACTGAGAAACAATCAAGTTCAGGTTCTATTTTAAATAGGTTTTGACACATTAATCTTGAAAACAAAGGTATAATGTTCCATATACTGTAAAGGAAATGAAATAAAAGGTGAATTGGGGAAATTTATGTTCATACGCCCCAGGTTAGAAAATAGCTAGAACTAAGACATTCACAAATACATTATCCAGTTTAAATAAATGCATGGCACCATCAAATAGAGAAAGCAACTGCATCACTGAGGTTTGTTTTTCAGGGAAAACTACAAATAGAAGCTGGGAGAGGTCCTTGTTATCTGTTGGTCTGTGAACAGTGTGTAAGAGGGAAAAAAATACTTGTCCTTCCCAACACAAACCTCCTCCCTTCCTAACTAATGACTGACTGGTGATCAGCCTGGCAAGAGCTCAGGACCAACACAGCCAGCATCCCATATAAGTTATATCTTTCCCACAGCCAGCATCCCATATAAGTTATATCTTTCCCACATTGTACAGAAAGGGGAATTCACAACCTGTCCTTGAAGTGTAACCAAACCCAGAGTGAGTTGGGTAAAATAATTTCTGTTCAGGCATACCCAGATTCTGAGAAGGTTATTTTTGTTCTGTATTGAAATGAAAGGGCTGCAGTCAGAAATTCAGTGGAATTCAAATGGCGGAGTATTTTAATTGTGAAGTAAGATCTTTCAATGTTGAACAAATATTTAACACATAATTCACGTAAAGTTAAGAGAAAACAATACTTTTAAGGCTCATATTTTATCAAAACTGAGGAACTGTCCACTAGCCACTACCTTTAGCCACTTTGGTGGCAACTGGTGTTTTACTGGAAAGCTACTCTGTCAGAAGGAAAGCCCAAATTAACTTCTAAGTACAGAGGAAT
The DNA here is from genome assembly GCA_026283785.1 of Coracopsis vasa. Classification (NCBI taxonomy): domain Eukaryota; kingdom Metazoa; phylum Chordata; class Aves; order Psittaciformes; family Psittacidae; genus Coracopsis; species Coracopsis vasa. The sequence goes on from JANHGB010009064.1 coordinate 9,493, forward strand.
GAAAATCCTAAGTGTTTACGTACCCCTTCTTTGCATTGTAAACCTCCAGTTACAGTAAACTCCTGCTTAATGTGTGGCAAGAAGAAATTGAGCCTAAGAGGCCCATCACCCCATGTGAAGAACATGAGGAAAAGAGTAAGGAGGCCTTTCCACTTCCAGAGAACGTGGGCAAGCGCTGTTACAGGAGAACAATGAAAAGAATATATTCCGTCTAGGAGGTAAAGGCATTTATGGATCCTTCTCAACAGTAAAAAAATACTTTGCAAATGTCTAGAGCAATAGGTCATTTTATACCCATGCAGTGTTCTGTTTGTCTGTAAAGACTTCACTTGTGGTCTCAGCTGACATTCCTTTTTAGTTTGAAACCAATAAACTTCAACATTCAGAGAGAAAAGGTTGTAACAAGGAATACAAGAATGTATGATTTGTATCACATCTTGTGATGACGGAATTCCAGAAAGAAGATATACAAGCTTCACAAACTAAAACAAAAAAGAAAGCATCCCATTAATGCAGCCTACAGTCCACTTGAAGTTACAGGAGCTAATTCCTCTTTACATGGTGTAACCTGAACACAGTAGTTAAGATGCAGTATGGATCAAACCTCAGACTTATTGAAGAGTAGCCTATAAAGCAAATGGAACAGTTTGAAATAAAGGCTGGTAGGTTTATTTGAAACTACAGGACACATTCTTGCACAGGTTTTGAAAGCTTTCTGGACCATGGCTATTGAGCTGTCCTTGTATTAGTGCAGACTGCTGTCAAAGAAGTTCTTTTTAAAAGTATGACAATGAAGTCATTTTACACCTGTTGTGATTCTTAAAACCCAAGAGCCAATTCATCCTTTTGTACAGAAACATCTGTGGGAGTGTAAAAGACCTCCTAATCCATGGTTTTAATTTCAGTAGTTTTCTGCAGGCAGTAAGGGAGATAAAGACAAGTTCTACAGTCACAAAAACCAAGAGAGAGAAGTATGGGTGGTACTATTGATGTAAAACCCCTAAAAGCAGCTAGAATGAGCCAGTGCCAACAACAGTCATGGCACATGCTTTCTAAACTGCTTTTGGCAGCTAGATAAATCAAATAGTTCTAGGGCCCATGGCTTGCGCTGTCATTGGGCCATTGCTCACAGCCTCCGTATCTTTGCTGCTGGTGAAAACTTGTTCAGGCAATGACTGAGGAATGAAGCCCTTCTTGGCAAAACTCTTAGGGACATACATGTGGTCCCATGGCATTTAAATGAGAATTAAAACATGCTTCAAGTTAAGGGACTTCTTCCAAGATTTATTCATGGGGCAAATAAATAGAATTCTTAGTTCAGTTGGGACCTACATTGATTATCCAGTCCAACTGCCTGACCAACACAGGGGACTTCAGCCTATGCTTAACTGTTTCCTCGGCCTGGTGGCTTGGTATTGGAAAGTCACACCCATGACTTTCCTCCCAGAGGCTGTATGCAGCCTCTTTATCCCAGGGTCTGATTTGCTCTATTAATGAGTATGTAGTGATCTACAAGATCACTGTTTCCTGCCATTCGCTATTATTGCAGTGCCAGAGGTTTCTGCCCAGTAATTCAGATGATTCTGTTCACACTGAACATATGGGAAATACATAAAACAAGAAGCAGGCCTTTCCAGTTAGAAATCTATGAGATTACTGCTATTTAGCCTATTTTGATCAACCAGATGAAGACTTACATTGTACCTTTCCACTTGTGCAATTCCATGGAATTAGTTCTGGAAGCTCAACTTTTCTGATCCACAGACTTCCAATTTTCTTCAAAATTAGCCTTTAAATACCTGCAGCCGTAACTCAGGCAGTGAGAAGCCAGGAGCACTTTTACTTACGCAAAACTCCAGTTCACATTTGTCACATGAGAGCACAGGAGTGGATGGTTTTCGTTGTTGTATTTTTTATTTGAGGTACTGCAGAGCCTTCTTCTAATACACACTGACGGGGCTTCCGGTAGCAGGCTTTCAAAACCACTGAGAATGATGAATCACAATCAGAAATAAATGACTCTTACATCTATTAAGACAGTTATTTAAGAAATGTTTTGATGAATCATGCAATAATTCTCGCAAACAGCATTATGCTTTTTCATAGATTTGGTTTTGTTTTTTTCCTAAGTCTTACGAAAAGAGCTTGTGCTTTTAATGCTTGAAATGAAAACATATTTACAGCAGACATCATAAACGCCATAAATGACCATAAATGCCACGTTAAAGTTCATAGATGCAAAGTGGTGACGCTTCCCTGCTTTGCCATTCACCAAACACACTGAGGGTGTTTTCAGATCTGTTCTATGAACTCCCAGTTTCAAAGCCTTCAGTCCTGGATCTTCAGTATGCTCCTTTTCTCCAAGTCATTCATTTCCTTCAGTATAAGGGCAATGTTGTATCTCAGTTCTTGAAACTTTGCAACTGGCACCTGAAACAGAATATTCAGGTTAGAAAATATGAAACATCTTGGGAACTGTCACAAGGACCTGCCTATGGACTGGGACATGCCACAGTGCCAGCCCCATTTACTTTTTTAGGGTTTTTTTTGAGACTTAAAGGATTTGAGGTTAGGAAAATGCAGTTAATTCAAGGAAATCGTCCAGGTAAAAAAGGAGAGTGGGAAAACCCAGAAATGACAGCTCCCTAATACATCTTCTACACTGCCTGATGTGAGAAAGGACGTGCTCCAGAATGTAAACTGATGGCTGCTGTGGTGAAGCAAGTTACGGACTGGAAGGAAAGATAAAGACACTTGGAAGGTTGCAGAGACTAAAGAATTCTCAAGCAACAAATTCCAGATATTCTGCTTGTCTGAACTTTGCAAGAGAAAGGGACTGAGGACTTGGCAGCAACCTCAAGAGCAAAGGGCACTGTCTGTATGTGGAAGGCCGAAGGTTTTGGTTAAAGTATACAAAACATTTTCAGTCATGGAGGAGACTAATGGACTTCCCTTTACCACTTCAAGCTTGAGAAGCCAAATGGATAGAAATCTGTTACCTGGTAAGACAGAGAACCACATCTGACTGCAGGCATAGACTGGGGGACATGTTAGTGCAGCACAAACACATGTGCTCATGTGAGTACCAGCAGCAGTCTAGCTAGTTCCAGCCTGCTCTGCAAAGCACTGCCTAATTTACTTTTTTGAGAGTACTGAAGACACACAGTTCTTTTGACAGAGTCCTTCATAATCCTTCTGCCTACTGTAGCACAGATACCAATTATGTGAGAGGAATCCAACATTTGATTTGCATTTTCCATATGCATCAGAAATGCATCAGAAGGCATCACACTTTGGACATACATACAAGACTCAAATCTAAACAATTAAGAATATATACTAGTTCTCACAAGTGAAACTCACCCTGTTGTAAAGGGTTATCCTGAATTCCTTGGCATCATTTCAGTTCCAGGGAAGACCTCAGAGTGCATGGGATGCCCTAGACTGTCCACAGGAGGGGAATTTGATCTCAACACTTTGCAATGTAGCACTGAGTTTGTGCCTTCCTCAATAGCAGCCTTCTTGTGAAACACTGTAAAAGTAAAATCAGTCCTCCTCTTTCAACCCACAGTGCTTGGTGCTTCCTCCAGACTACTACTAACACCTGAACTGAAGCCAAAATCTTTAGAGAGTTCAAATGTAACAGTGCCTGCTGTGCACTGAATTCCTGTATGCACCACCATGTTATTTATAGAACAAGTAGCATTCCTTTTCAAAAGTTAAAAATATGGAAGAGTTTATGCCATCTTCTGGCAAGCCTTTATGTACAGCGTCAGAAATACTGCCACTGACTAATTCTGAGGTAAAAAGCAAAGAGTTTTTTTTACTTTCTTTCTAGCAGCAAGAACTTTACTGAAGAATAAAACTCTCTCTGCCCCAGAAGAGAATGTTACCATTTTAGAAGTGTATCATACATTATATAAACTACCTCAGTGATTTTCCTGCCCCCAAGAGCCACCATCAGGTCTAAAGGTTGCAGTTGATAACAAACCTCTATTTTTTAATCAAACCAGGTATTACACAACAGTGGTTTTCAGTAATTAATGCTCTTTAACAAATAAGTTTCCAGCAATATGTGTGTGGGAACAAGGTATAAAATGATTTTGGGTGGCATTTCGTTATATGCAGCTACACTGAGCATGAAGGATTCCAAAGAAAACTAACCAATCATAATGTACTGTTTACAAAATCTTTAACATTTTATAAAGAACTGTTAAGAACTGCTAAAGAGAACTTCAGTGACTTTTTTGTTGTTGTTTTTTTCTTTTTTAATTTAGTATGGTAATCAGACTTACTTCAAAGCGATGAGCTGTCCCATCTGAAAGCTTCAGCATCATTAGAATGGATGGTTGAAGTGCACGGGCCAGTGAACTGAAATTATTTACATGATTAGTATTACAGCAATAGACATGGGCAGTGGGATGAGTACAGCATTGTACATTAGCAAGTTGAGAGGTTCATGTAGGCTTTACATAGAACATGAGTAATTTCAATCATGGAGACCTGTACCTGGCTGGCAACTCAGGAGCATGGGAGTCATGTCCAGTTTACCTCAGTATGGAGACTACAAATCTTTTTAATAGTTTACTGACTGTGAGTTTAGGAGCAATTTTAATTTTAAATAATAGTTCAGTGGAACTATGGTAAGGGTAAGAGCTAACCAAGCACTGCTAGTAATAATACACACTTTTCTTATGTAGTTTACCATGTTGCATTAATCCTTTCCATCCCTTCAATACTTTCAACTCCCATCTCATTTAGGGAATCAAGCTCTTCCAGTCTTCATCCTAAATTTGTGGGATGTTATTTTATTTGATGACCCAAGAAAGGGAAATGAGTCATTCTTGTGCAGCTTCCATCAACCAACCCTGCCAAAGCCTGCTCAGGTACTGAAAGGCGTTACAGCCAGAAGCCATACCTCTTCACAGAGGCTGGTGCTGGATGATAAGCAAGAAATCCCAGGGGGGAGGTTGACTGAAAAGGAAGTAAGAGGAAGGAAAACAGAAAAGGACAGTGTATTGCTCCAGTGTTTGGAAAACAAATCATAGGATTTGCCTGCAGCTTGCAAGCACTGTGCCTGAGGATGTTTATCTGTACATTTTGCTCTCTTAGAGGTACAGATTTTTTTCTGCATAGTGGTACCTGTTTTCACAGGTTATCACTATGCAGTGCTGTTTACAGCACTTCATCTGAGAGTCACCTCTCTTAGTAGCTTGTGGCCATTACAACTTTCACTCAGGAGCCTTTGTTCTCGCTTTCAGGAAGACCATCCCTGATCCATGGGTGCCTCAACTATGGCAGGAAAGGGACTCTCCCTCGGGTGCAGGTACTCATGTATGCAATATGAAGTCACTCATGCTAACAATGTATGCTACTGACAAATACTGGATCATCATCTAATTTCTTTCACCTTGGTCTATCTTGGTTAGAACAAGACAAAGACCAGGAACAGCACAGACAACATGTTTCTGTTTTCTTCTGGCTCTAGTCAAAGAGTCATCCCCCAGCTGCCTCTGCTGTGGCAGATGGCAAGAAGCTATTCACTGCAGGCACAGACAGGATGATTACAAAGACCTTTGCTCCTGATTTGTGAAAGAAACTAGGAGATCAGTGATGAGTTGCATAACTATGGCAGTGTAAAGGTGCTGTTCTGAAGCCTCTCTTTGTAGTATGTATAGCAGACTGTACAGGTAATGAGATTTTATTTATCATGTGCAACACAGAAATGATAGTCTACTTGAGAAGTTGGATAGATGATTTCCCTCCCCTGCTCCAGTGAGAGCCTGGCTGGCTGTGTGAGGGTCAATCCATCTAATTTATTCCATCATATCTGAGGACCTGTGGATGGAGTTCTATCAGCCCCATCAAGTTTCAAAATTTTGAAAGAAACTCAAACTTTGAATTAAATGGTTTTTAGCACAAAGGTTTCAGAGATCAAAACAAATAAGGAGCTCAAAAGTATCTTTAGTAGAAGATGAAGGCAGCAGCCTGTTGGTTGCTGTTAACAGCAGCAACCTGTATATAAACTGACTTCTGCACTGTTCAGAAAATCCCCTCCGTATCTTACCCTTTAATGCTGCATGACAGTCCCTTACAGAAGGTACATTTTAACACTATTCACATTTTTAAGCAGCACAAGAAGTCCTTGGGCAAAGTAATTTCTAGGGTCATGCAGGATTGTCTTTTATACCTTGTGGATATAGCTACGTCCACTCTCCACTTGAAGTCCCGAACACTTGGCAGCCTACTTCCTTGTGTTAGAGCTGTGCCTTCGGAAGTGGGACGCCTACAGAGTAAATCAGAAATGGGAGACTAAAAAGCAAATTCATAAACCAAACAACAATCTAAAGAGAAAATAAGATCCCTTAGAACAAACCAGTCTGGAACTTGTTTCTTTCCTACATCTATCATCATTTAGAGAGGTCTGAATGAGTGGAGGGTTTGTGTATTTAGGAAAGCTGTACCCAGATTATCCACTCTTCCTATGCTTAACTACAGTCCATGTTAATAAAAAAAAGAGCAAGTGACTCTGTGTAATTCCAGTAAACTGATGTCATTCTAAAGTTCAGCAAGAGTCACTGTAATGGCTGGCATTTCTATTCTTTCAATTACATGCAACTGTGCAGGATAGAAAGGGATCTGCAAATGGGTCTTTATCTTCATGCAGATCCAACAGGAACAAGCAAGCAGGAATGAAACTGGTGACTTGACCAAACAAGTAGGAATAAGGTCACTGTGCTCCTTCAGCAGAAAGCATCTGGTATTAGCAAGCAGCAATGTTTACAAATATAGTAATAGTGGAGTGTACTTGGAAGCATACTTACAAAAATAATCACAGTGACTCTGGCTAATCCAACATAATTTACAAACTCCTAAGTCCTTACATAATGCTCACTGGCAACTCGTGCACAACCGTCAAGATTTTTGTCTAGTTTAACATGTGAGAAGCCAAGGCCTGAATTTATTACACATATTGCAGGAACAAACAGGCTGATCCAGCCCCAGTTTATTCCTGTGAGGAAACACAGTTGACAGCGGTTCAGCTTCAGATGGTTGACAATCTTTGAAATTTTAACAGCATCTTAAGCTCAGGGTAACTTAACAAGCCAAATCTGATACACAGCCATAACAACCACCCATTTTTAGACATACGTGCAGAAGTGCCTTCATCCCATGCGTCCTGAAGTTATTTCCAGTATATTTCAAAGCTACTCCAGTACTTCCACTAAGGGCAGGATAAGAATGGTTACATCCTTTATCCGTGGTGCTAGACATAATCTAATTAGAGACTTTACATCAGGAAGGAATCCTCTCTGAACAAATCCAGGACTGCAGGAATGATAGTTTAACATCCCAACTCAGATTCTTGT
>JANHGB010009068.1:0-16315 GCA_026283785.1 Coracopsis vasa
GAGTTGTATTCTTTTCGATTCTCCTCTCCATCCGTCCGGGAGCTTGGGTGGGGGGACTAAGTGGGGAGGAGTGAGAGAGAGACTGCGTGGATGGGCTTAAACCACGACAAATATCTACCTGGAGAACTTTAAAAATTTTCAAATGTCCGTATGTTCCTTTCCTTTCCCATAATATTTTAAAGAAACAGTGTTTTGAATATACTTAACAATCATAATGTGTCCATAATATATCAAAGTAAGGTCATTTGAATTGCATAACTTGTCATATCTCACACTCTAACCTAAATATATTTGAAATTCATAGCATTTTTAAGGTAACAAATATTCTAGTCCCATAGCTTTCTGTGGGCAAAATCCTGCATCAGTTCAGACTCTGGCTGGTCCTTAAATAGGCAAAGATTAGGGTCATAGTAAAATTCAGACTGGAAGGAACCTCAGTAGACCTCTAGTCCAACTTCTTGGTTCAAACAGGGTCAGTTACAATATCAGACCAAATTGTTCAGGGCTTTATCTGGTCTGGTCTTGAAAAACACAAGGATGGAGAGTGTGCAAACTCCCTGGACAACCCATGCTACTACTTGGCTGTATTCATGGCGAGAAAAGTTTTCCTTTTACAGTCTGAAGCTCTTTAATTTCACCTTACACATGTTTTCTCTTGTCCTCCTTCCATCTACCATGAGGAACACCATGGCTTCCACTTCACAGTAACCTCTACCTGCATACTGAGTGGGTGGGGACTGCTACTAGGTCTTCTTGAATCTGTCTTTTCTCCTGGCTGAATGAGCTCTGATTTCTCCTCCTCGTAGCGTAGGTACTCAAGCTCATAGACATGTTTGTAGCCCTCTGGTCAACATGATCTAGTTTATCACATATGTCTTGCTTCAGGAGGGCATACACTCCACACAGCATCTACATGCAGTCTGGTGAGTGCTGAGCAGAGGGAGATAATAATTTCTCTTGATCTGTTAGGGTGGTGATGCACTGGAATGAGTTGCCTAGGGAAGTTGTGAATGCTCCACCCCTGGCAGTGTTCAAGGCCAAGTTGTACAGAGCCTTGGGTGGCATGGTTTAGTGTGAGGTGTCCCTGGCCATGGCAGGGGGGCTGGAACTAGATGATCTTAAGGTCCTTTCCAACCCTAACTATTCTATGATTCTATGATTCTACTGCTATGATCCTGTCAATACAGGCCAGGATCTCTCTTTGGTGTCAGGGCACTCTGGTAACTCACATTCATCTCACTGATAACCATGACCCCAAGGGCCTTTTCAGGACAGCTGCCTCCCAGCCTATATGGTTGTAAAGATTTCCTCCTTGTGTGCATGACTGTGCATGACTCACGTGCACGTCCTTTTTGAGTTTCACAATTTTCCTGTTGAGCCCATTCATCTAATACACAAAAGTCTCTCTGGACGGTAGCTCCATCTTTGAATGTATTGACTGCCCCCAATTTGGTGCCATGTGAAAACTTGAACCAACACTCTATTACTTGCCCCACATCACTGAAAAAGTTGTTGAATTATAAAGGTCCCTAGGCGGCCCTCTGCTAACTAGTACTTCACTTGTCACATGCATCCAGGTAAAGCATAACCAGTTAACTCTCTAAGGCAAATCATTCAAGCTCTTTTTCACTCAGCTGGTTGTCTACTCAGCCAAACCATATCCATCCTAACTTGGATACAAGCATATTAAGGGAGGCAGCATCAAAAGGCTCACAGAAGTCAAGGTAAATGTCACCTATTCCTCTCTACCCATCCACCAACCTAGTCATTTTATCACATAAGATGAAAACATTTCTTAGACATTGTTTAACTTGGTAAATACATACTGACAGTTCCCAAGGACTTCTTCATGTACCCGAAATCATGCTGCAAGATGACTCATTCTGTGAATTTCCCAAGGACTAGAGTGACTTTTGCATGCTTAAATGTGATGCAACAGATGACATCTTTAAATATCAAAACATTGCTTTCTGCCTTATAGTTTTATCATGCAATGTCATCCTTGCCTAAAAAAAAAGTGCCTTTGCTAAACTGTTCATTAGATATTTGATAGTTATTTAATATAATTTGATATTTCTTGCTAGATTTTCCTTTCCCTTTTTATTTATCTCCTTTCCTATAGAATTTCATTACTGAACAGGAAAATATTTTATTGAAGTTATAGCAAAAATAAAAAGCCAGGTCTGCAGATATTCATATTTAATTATGGCTACATGTAATTAAGTGCGGCAATCTGGTGATAAAACCTTTAAGTAATGACTCATAAAGAGATAAAAATGGAGCATGTGTTTAATCAGTTTGCAGCCTTCCACAGAAGTTGGCTTAGCTCAGGTGCTAATGAGACATCTGTTGCTTAGGACATCAAAGAAAGAATGCAATTCACTTATGAAGAAAACAAAACAAAACAAAACACCACTATATTATACAAGACAGAAATACTGGTCCAGAATTCTAGCCTTAATCTTAAACTTTGATAAGATTTCAGAATAGCAATATTAAACAATGTATTTCTTCTTGCAAGTGTGATTTGCTCTAGAGACAAGTAGCCCAACACTAATTTTGTCAAATCATATGAATAATGGTGCTATCTTGCTCAACAATATTTAACCAATCGCTGTTGTCACTGACAATCCTCTAGCTTTGTTAATGAAAGCCAAGCTGTCTTCTGCACTCTGAGGTTGTGCTAAGGTTCCCCAGAATAAATCAGGAACTCCTGAATGAGAAAATGGGAACATGTTCTTATCTGCCATTTGTGATAATGGGCCATACTAGTGAGGAATATCTAAGAAAGTTCAGAGAAGGCTTGTTTTGGCTCTTGACCTGTAACTGCTATATAGCAGGCAAAAAAAAAACCCAAACAAACAAACAAAAAATCCAAAATTTTATTTCTATGTCTGATGCTTATGCAATACCCTTTGCCTGAAATTCTGCCTCAAGAGTCAGGATTGAATCACCTCAAGTGAAGATTTTGTGTACTTTGAAGGCAAAGTTTAATTTAAATCCTCCAATACAAATACAGGGAAAAGTCTTATTAAAATGAAAGAGACTTTTCCTTGTTATAAGGCTTCCAAAAAACACTCACTGTAGTTGGTATGCTTTCCACCTCTTATGGAACATTTTTCCAGGACGCTAGGTCTTAGAGTTGCCTCTCTCTTCCACCTTTGCTTATCAGTGTGGTCCCAGGGAAAACCTATGAGGAGGCAAAGGAGCTCACAAGTTTTTGACAATAACTGCAGAAAGTAAGAAAAGGAACCATGACTTGCAGAGAATTGCCTGCCTTTCTGGTAGGACCTTAATATGTGGTAACTGGCTTTGTTTTCAGGCTCCCCACACAGCACTTGATATTTATCTTGGTTTAAAACGTGTTCTTCACTTTTAAATGCAACTACCTTATGCCTTCCTAAAGGAACCAAGATTCTACAAAATGAGAGAGAACTGGGAACTAACTATAACCTTCAGGGGTCTCAGGCTTAGGTGACACTGAATATTTCCGAGCATCCCCTGTTGTGTACTATGCATTGTTTTGTTTTCATGTGGATAATACCTTTCCTTCACGGATTTGAGTTGAATATTTCTTCCTATTTTTATTTCTTTTAATAGACTGTAAATGAAAATTGTTGTTTAGAAATGCAGGCCTAACATTATTAGGTTCCCCTTCTTCCAGAATTCTGCTTCACAACTCTTAAGTACTTAGTCAATGAGTGTTTTGACTATTTTACATTGGAACTGTAGGATGAAGATTTGATTTATAAGTTAAATTGGCATCTGAATTGGTATCTTTTCTCTGAACTGTGAAAGACAATCATCTTTCTTAATGATCATTACACCAAGAAATGGTAGTATGCCATCCTTTCACATCTCCCTTGTGAATTTATTAGATTTATTCCTGTCTTCCTTTAACAATACTAATGCGTCATTTACATATTTATAAAAAACTGCTGGTTTATATTTTGCTATTTTTAAAGCCTTTTCTTCCATAATGATGCCTATTAAATTTGAGAATGAATTGCTCTCTCCTATTTATAAATTAAAGAGACTGATTGTTCACTACTTCTGCGATCAAGTTTCAGTCTGCTAATGGAAGTCTGTTTTATGGCTTGTGTAAAGAGACAGTTAATGTCACAACTTCACATAGTATTTGTATTTAAGGTAATTAGTTTGTTTTTAAAAGTCTTTGTTGCTTTATAATAATGTGACATATTTAAGAAGAAACAGTTATTATATATAAATGCTTGTTTTTATTCTCAGTTCTTTTAGTTGCAAGACTTCACAGTCACAGCACTTCTGCTAATATTATGCTAAGATCAGACTATGGTCATGAGCTTTTTAGAACAGGCAACTTTAGTGCTGATGGAAGACATCAGAACGGAAGACATCAGAATGAAAGACAATGGTAACTGCAACATGTCTACTATCAAAAAGGGTTCAAGAGAAATTTCTGTTGTTGGGTCCTCATGCCTTCAATATGCCTTAATACTCTCCGATGTCAATTCAGTTCTGAGAAGTAGCCTGCTCACAGCAGAGTCCACTACTTACACATAGTCTGCTGATGAAAACCGAGTAGACTTTCCTGGGATGGGGATAAAAATCTAGTCAGGACTATGAGAAGAGTAGCAGTCTTCAGAACAGGTTCTCTTTTAGAAATCTGGGCACTTATTTAACATACATAAAGAACTTCTAAATAATTTCCACTAACGAGGAACCTGCCCTCACACATTCTTCCTCCTTCCTGCAGGGCTATCTGGATGTAGACATTCACAGATGTCTCTGTATTTTGTAACATTAAATCATTCCAAAATATCTCTAAATTGAGAGTCAGTAAAATGCAATGATAGTGACAAATAATGGGAGTAAGATAATGTTAATAAAAAATAACATTTGTCATACCCCTCTGAGGTTTTGTTGCATTTTTTTTTTTTAACCTGAATGGAAAAGTTAAAAAGTAATGTTATTTTCACAAAATGTCAAAGTTCATCAATGTAAAATGTATCCTAAATGGTGATTATTTTTTCTCCCCTATTTATGTATCAATTTATGTTCTTTCTCAGAGGACAGTTGAACTCAATGTTTAAAGATTAAGCTTCCAATATTTTATAAGTTCATGAAAGACCTGAAGATATTAAGGGCCAATAAGATGATTAAGAAACTAGAGCATCTTTCATATCAGAAGAGGCTGAGAAAGCTGGGACTGTTCAGCTTGGATAAGAGAAGACTTAGAAGGTACAAATAATTGAAGGGAGAGTGCAAAGACAAGGGAGCCAGGCTTTTTTTACGGATGCCCGGTGACAGGCCCAGAGGTAACAGGCACAAACTGAAACATGGGAAGCTCTGTCTGACCATAAGGGGTGCTGGCAAAGGTTGCCTAAAGAGGTTGTGGGGTCTCCCTCCTTGGAGATACTCAAATGTAGTCTGGAAATAGTCCACTCTGTGATTCTGTTATTCTGCTAAAGTGTGGTCTGGATTTGATTTTGTTCCACCCACCCCCCACCCCTGTCTTTCTGAACAGTGGAGGAGTAATTTATTCATAAAGACAGACAAGCAGATGATTCAGAATCTCCCTGTTATAGAGAAAGGATAATATGGAAGTCACAAGTGCACTTATAAATCAAAATCCTACTGCTAAGCGGTATTAAGCACCAGCTGGGATTAGCTCTTATATCTCTTCTGGTAGGTTTTTATTAGCATAAATCTGGTAAATTCAAGGTATTTTAAATAGATTTAACAGTTTCAAGTGAGGTTGGAATCAGTACCACCGGTACCAGCCATTTTTGCCTTTACATTCCAAAACAGAACATTTTGGTCAAGTAAAGGTTTAGGCTTGACAGACTTCAAAAAATCCCTATTGTGAACTTTTTTAATATGTTTGTATATTTACAAATAATGCATTTCTATGCTGTTGGCCCAGCTTGAAGAAAATAAAAAAAACCCATTCTGATTCTTAAAGCTTTGTATCCATTACAGGTTATTTCAGACATGTAAGAAGAGTATCACCAGACTAACTGTCAAAAAAGCTTCTTCTTCAGAAGAAAAATACTAGTCTGCTGTGTTACGACATGATAAGATACTCATGCATGGAAGCATAGGAGAATCAAACAAAATAAACACCAGGAAGAAGCGTAGAAACACCAACAGTTCCTCAGTGTCAGGATTCGACCATTTCTGAGTTCCTGTATGGATGAGTTTGTATCAATCCATATTGCAAGCCGCATTCACTGAATAACTAAATCCAAGAACCAGATGCAAAGACTGTTGTAAAAGACAAAAAAAAGAAAAAATAAAAGAAGAAGAAACCCGCAAACACAAAATGTTTCACGTCTGCCCTGTTTTCACAGGTAATATGACGATATGTTCCTGTTAATCCCAGGTGCTCTTGAAATTCAAATAGTAAACCTTGATTTTGCTGATTAGAAGAAGGTAATAGAATTGTTATCCTCTATCTTAAATAGCGTATGCACAACTGTCTGCACTCTGTAGAAAGTTATATCTAGGGAAGGATGGGAATTTTCTGACAAAATAGTCTTTTTATCAGGAAAAAAAAAACAACCTGCTAAAACCGAAAAAATTTTTCACAGCCAGTTTTGACAAGTCTTTCATCATAAACATAACATAAATTCAGGATAGATATTGTCCTGCAACAAAGAGAAAGCCACTCTTCCCCAGAACTCTGCTAGTCAAGGGACTCTAAGGATATCAGTGTAGGGAAAACAAGTCAGACTTCCTTCTCTGAAGATGCCAAAATATAGACTTCTTCCTCTTCTTTTTATAACTGAAAGGATTGTTCTCAGTTTTTAAGCACTTTTTGTTAAATATAAAAAATATTTAGATTTAAAAAACCCCAAGAATTTGTTCTATTTCTGTCTGCTCTGCTCAAAACAGCAGTATTATTTAAGTAATAGGTCATTCAGTATGATAGACAACAAGCTGATCCACCTGCTAGAATTCAGAATAGAAAGTCTGAAACTCGTTAGTCTAAAATTGCAGGAAAAGAAAACAGGAGGTAATTATTTATTAGTCTGCCTTGAGTGTTAAAAGCTGATTTTTACAGAACAAACAATGACATTTCCCAGGACTTCCCTCAAAACCAAAGTATGACTCAATGCTTATTATTATTACTGACGTTCCAAGATAAGTAAAAACAGCAGGGTAAAGAAGAGGTTTATGGGATCTTCAGGTAAATGCATTGTAAGTGATTGATTGCTTTTGTAGTTAAGAGATTAGAACAAAAACTGAAAACAGAGAGGACACATCCAGTTCCTTAAAAAAGCCATTCTCTTTCACAACTTTACCTCATTGACTGCCAGACTTTTGAACCCACTTTTCAGTTTTACCTATGAAATCAAACATATTGTGCCAGTCTAGGCAATCGCTCTCCATTTCTTGTGTTTATGTCTGTCAACTATCTTCAAATGTAGCTCAGCCTCTGCTCTGCTTTCTCAACAACATTCTTACTAAAAAAATACTTTTGCATAAAAAACTGCATTGCGCAAAGATCTGTCTTAGTTACTGTGCATGTTTCCTATACAGGTGAAGTCACAGCCTTACACAAACAACTCATTTAAAATAATGCTTTTCACTTGTTTTCTTATAGGCCTATATCAGTTTGATTGAACACTGGGGTTTTTTTAGTCATTTGCTTCATTTTATCTTCAATCAGTTCTGTAACCTTTGAGTCTGGAAAGCCTGCAAGGATAAGTGAGAATGATATATTCTTACCTTTATATTCATTTTCATCATGAAATTGTCAGCCTGCTGACAGTTTGACAGTAGGCCTAGAGCAGGAACACCATCATTTGCTGCTGACTAATAAGACAACTTCACAGGCTGAGGGAATTGAAGTGCCTGGGGCTGCTATAGGTCTAGTAACCTTTTTTGAGAAGTTTCGAATTTTACAGCTCTTTGTTATGTTTTTGTTCCTAACACAGAACTGAATTTTTAAGGTCTGGCCTATACCTAGAAGGTCCTTTGTGCCTGTATTTGAAACAAGAGATCAGTTTCAATACAGCCAAACTGTTCACAAGCTTTATTAGTGAGGCATTTCCAGAAGTTATTTCTAATGCAAAACATGAAGATATTCTCATGATCTGCTAATAGCAGCATTTCCAGGTGACAGATGCAACCACTTCAGATAACCTCCAAAGTGCGCTGGAAAACTCATGTTTGTAGAACTACTATCCATGTGGAAATAGCTGATTCTAGACCAAAATAGCTCAGATGAAACAAAATCAGTTTAATTTCAACCCCAAATATGCTGATTTCTTGGTTTCTTGAGATCAACTGGAAAGACAAAGTGCCTTTACTGCAGTCTTGCCTCCCAGAAATTAAGACAAAGCAGATACCTGCAATGATTTCTTCCAGCAGATATAACTCCTTGTGAAATATGCAAAGAAGATTACTAACTTTTAGCAAGCTTATTCAACCACTACTCTTTTCTACTCGTACAGGTGGAAAATGAATTCCAAATTTTCCTTAGTTTTCCTGTTCAGGAGTATGTGGCAGCACATTCTGCATCAGTTACGACAAAATTCTTGTGGTTACTGATGAACACTTTGCTTTTTCTCCTTTTCTGTCAGGAAATACAATATTTCAAGGAAAAGTTCTCTTCTTTATGAAGGTGCACACTGCATGCTGCCACATAGTGCAGGAGGCTCATGAGTCAACTAGGCTCCTGGATATGATATGACTGTCTGCATCTACCTCCTTCACAAGTCTAACATTCTTCAAATCGCTATTGACTATCTCTGAGCACCTGAAATATCTGTCCATTGTAGTCCTGTTAAATCATGAGATTCCAACATTATGGATAGAAAGTTGTAAAGCAGGGAGAACTCATCCACAACTGACGGACAACAGATAATAATGTAAGATGCCATACATTCATAAACAAAATTTGCGCAGCTCTCACTCTGGAACAGATCACAGCTGCACATGTTCAGCATCTCAATCCCTCAACACTTGCCATGTGTGAGCAATTGGTTATTTGAAAATTAGGATTATTGGTTTCTTCTCTTCACAAATCATCACTTACGGCTTATTATAGCACTACACACCACAGCTAGTTTTCAGGTGTTGGTGTAATGGTGATAGGATGAAAAAAAGAGCAAACAATATAAAAGAAATACATGAGGACTGCTTCTTAGTTCTCCCTGAACACAACATTGTAAATGAAATATCTGTTAGGAGTGCATTAAAGTTTATATGGACTAGGAGACAAAATACATAAGTACTAAATACAGGCTTCTTCTTAGACATCACAGTAATAGTTACCATACTTCAAGGTTAAAGGAACAAAACCGAAGAAGTTATTCTAAGCATTGTGACCTTTGAACCATGACATACGTCAAGTTAAGACTTTCACAGTCCTCCATCATACCTTCCTGATTTTCTCTGACAATCGTCTCCAGTATGAGCTATTTTTAAATGTCTTAAAAAGTGACATTGATATCTTCTGATCAAAGCAGACTGACTTAGGATGAGACTGAGGTACACAGTACATTTTACCTTATAGTAAAAGCATTCATTAGCTAATAATCATCCTTTACTAATATATCCTTAGGCAAATATTTTAATCTCTATATGCTTCCCATCAATAAAACTCAGGATACTTAAGTCCTTTCAGCCTCCCTTGTTTTGTTCTCTTTAGATTGAAAACTCCTGACAGCAGCCATTATGTCTTAAACTAAATGCCTAGGACAACAGGGTACTTAGTCTTTGTTTTAAACTGGAATTCCTGCTTTCACATTCATGCTATTAACAAATTTAATTCATCTTTTAGATGTTAAACTAACTTAAAATTGTTCCAAAAAGAAGCCTAGGTATGGCTATAATGCTGCTGTACAAATTCTGAGGACAGCTCATCTATTAAGGCTGGAAAACCTACAATCTTAGCCCATGACAAGCAGAATTAAAGTTCCAGATCCAAAAACTTTCAGACTCAACCCAAACCTTATAACCCTGTTCATTTAGTCTATATTTCTACCAGAGGTCTGGGGCTTGGAGTGTTTAGAGATGTCCCACTGAATAGCAAGACAGCCAAAGATAATTTTTAAGCTAAGGCAATATAACACAGACAGCTTTAAAATTTAATATGCAGACTCATTCATTCTTATTAATGTCGCAGACCGGTAACTGCCTAAAATAAATGGCTACTTACATAATATTTATGTGAAATATATGCTATGAATTTATAAATATCAGTTCTGTTATTGTACTAGATCTAAGATTCCTAATGTCAGGCTCTTTGGTTTCAGTTTATTTTTTACAAAATGATTCAATGGACTATTTTACTCAAACATATTTTTTTTCTTTAAGGCATGAGTTTGTTGTTAATAATAGTATTCAATAATGTAAAAGGTTTCAAAACCATTGATAGATTTTCTTGGAATATCTATTATTAAAAAGCTAAGCTTTTTACTTAGTTTTTTTTTAATACAGTCCAATAAATTCCAAAACAACCATTAAAAAGTCTCAAGCAGCTGCCTTACTCCCAAGGCATAACTTTTTTAAAGAAACTACCTAGATATCACTAAATTTAAAAGAAAGAAACTTTAAAAAGCCATATGAGGTCCACAGATATTGTGACATATGCAGAAGAGAATATCCTGGCATTTTGGACCACTGACAAAGCAAGACAATACATCTAGGTGAGAGTTTTGCCTTTGATACATCATGCTTTTAAACATGAAGACTGTTTATGTTGCAAGCTGCAGGCAGAGACAGGCGGATCAAAGCTGTTCAAAATCTGATAATTTCCAGTTATTTTCCCCTTTCTTGTTCTGTTTGCTTGTGTGCTATTAGTATTTCCTTTCTTCATTTGTTGTTTTCTTATTCTAGGGCACAGGCTGTTTGCTACTAATGCAAGTTTGTTTGTATTTGTCATTTAGAAGTTTCTTTCTTTTAGAAGTTTTTACTTTCCCTAGGCATGTTTCAAGTCTGAAGCTGAAGATGAGAATGGCTGTGCATAGTGTAACAGGCAAACGTCATGTTAAAAAGAGAAATGAACAACTCAAGAACAGCTGTAGATTTCGTACCTGTAATGCAACTATAAAAGCAATGTCACAGAGACAGAAAACACTGACACTAATCAGGTAAAAGAAGATGATTCATAGAAAGGAGAGAGGAGGAGGCAGTAAAAAATTAAGAGCAGAAAAAAGAAATGAGGCAAAGGCAGGAGATTCCAAAAGAGAAGGCAACAAATGTGAGAAATAAGCATTACCATCTCATTAGAAAAGAGAAATCAAACTGCAGCTTTGCAATAAGTTCTATGTTTTTGTTTACAAACCAGTTATTAAATGTTTTTCATCATAAAATAATGGTAGCCTCCTTCTCTTTTTTATTTCCTTCCCAATATGAAAAAGAAATATTTCATTTACAATCTGTAAACAATGAAAAATGAGTACTGGAGGGTGTATATCTTTATAATATTGTTAATTTGGGGGTAAAAAATCCCAGTCCAGTCATCAACACTGCCCACGCACAGCGTCAACATATTGTTTGATTCTGGAGAGAGGCAACAGGGACAGCTGAATGCTGGCCAGGATTCCTTGATCTCATGGTAACTTGTGATCAGATCCTTGTGCTTCACTGACTTTCCCTTAGGTGGGCACTTCCAAAAGCTATACTGTTATTGTAGTGCTCGCCTATTCAGGCACCAGGAAAATTTTAGGCTAAACTTAGTTACCAGATTATAAGTAGAGAAGACAGTAACTTGAGAAGAACTTTCAGCTCTCTGGAAACAGATAAGTTGGACTTATGAAGACAGCAGAAATGTGTTACAGGAAAATCTGATCACATTATATTTAATAAGTATTTGACATATTTAATAACACAATTCCTACTGAAAATTTCAGCAAAAAATTCAAGATAGAAAAATATTTGGAAAAGTTTCTATTTTATTAATTGAATGTAACTATTATGCTCAAACCTATTCCATCTGAAACTATAGATGTTATGAGCTCCCTTATCTGATACCCATTTTGTGTTGCTGCAAAACATGAAATGAAGTTTATCCCTGGATGAAGATTTGCAACCCAGAGTCACCTAACCTTCAGAAATGTCATACAGCTCCCACATACGGTCATGACTAACGCTGCCTTTCACCACTCACCACTGGCCAAGGCCTTCATAAGGGAAAAAGGCTAGCCAGGCAGACAATGGTCAGTTCATTCCAGGAAGTGTGTTTATTTGATCAGTGGAAGGAAAGAATAGTAGGGAACAGCTTGATCCTACTTACTGAAAGCAAGGTTCAGGAAACAAATGAAAGACTCTGTTGTTTTTCCATATAATTAACTGAATTTTGTACCTGTTCAGTAGTTTTTCTTTCACTCAAGTTGATCAAGTGAAGGTTTCAAAATTTATAGGCAAAAATTCCCTCTGCCTAATTATCTCAGAGTTTCAATTTTTTTTTTTTGAAAGTCTAGCTGATGGCAGTTCTGATTCAGTACTGGAGGTACACAAGTATAAAGTTGTGCATACAAACCATATCTATTATGCTTGTTAGCTATACATATGCTTTACAATGAAACTGTATGGACAGGGATAGAGAAAAAAAAAAAAACACTTCCTATGGAAATTATCCTGTAAATCTATAGAATTCAATATTCTTATTCATAGAAATGATGGATGTAATCACCTCCATTGAGTCTGACTAAACAGTGTTGGGCTAACCTAGTGAGAAAAAGGCAGTTCTCTATGAGAAATAGCAATCTACTTTTTCATTTATTACTTTTTATACTCTTTTATTTACTTTCTTTGTAAGAAGCAGTGCCAAACTCTTCAATTTCCTCATGCAGAAATATTTCCAGTCACTAATCATTTTTGTCATCACTCTCTTGATTCCCACTATTTCCTTTGCCAGGTGGAATAAAACATGGGCACAGCACAGAGTGCCAGGAGAAAGCTGTTAATGGAGTGAAGGCATACACTATATCCACCTGTTTGTTAATAGTTAACATCTAAGTAAATTAGAAAAATATACATATTCATCTGCAAATGAACCCCATAATCGCAGCTGGAGATGAAAGAACTTTGAGTACCATTGTTAGCGGCAGAGATTATATCATAGAATCATAGAATCATAAAATCATAGCATAATTAGAGTTGGAAAGGACCTTAAGATCATCTAGTTCCATCTCCTGGCCATGGGCAGTGATGCTTCATCCTAGACCTTGTCACCCAAGGCTCTGTCCAATCTGATCTTGAACACTACCAGGGAGGGAGCGTTCACAGCTTCCCTGGGCTACCCATTCCAGTGCATCACCACCCTCACAGTAAAGATCTTCTTTCTTATATCCAGTCTGAACTCCCCCTGTTTAAGTTTTAACTCATTACCCCTTATCCTGTTGCTACAGTCCCTGATGAAGAGTCCCTCTCAAGCATCCTTACAGGCCTCCTTCAGATACTGGAAGGTTGCTATGAGGTCTACACTCAGCCTTGTCTTCTCTACACTGAACAGCCCCAACTTTCTCAGCCTGTCTTCATACAGGAGGTGCTCCAGTCCCCGGTCATCCTCATGGCCCTCGTTTGGACTTGTTCCAACAGTTCCATGTCCTTCTTATGTTGAGGACACCAGAGCTGCACACAGTACTCCAAGTAGGGTCTCAGAAGAGCAGAGTAGAGGGCTAGGATCACCTCGTTCGCCCTATACATTTAGCGTTAACCTCTGCCAATTTTTTAAATCAGCTGCAGAAAATACCATGAATATAGATCTGAAAAGTGAAGCTGAGCTACACAGTCAGCATATGTTATTGTTAACAAGGATAACAAGATTCAGTGAATTTTTTAATGTAACAAAATAATAATTTACTATAGTTTCAGTATCCTGTCAGTTGACTATTATCTGGATCTATGTCTTAAGAAGATTGCTATGCTTTTGTAGACCTCTTGAGACAATTGATTCAGCAGCAAGTATTCAAATCACAACAAATATTTCTACCCTGACATTCAAAGAAAGGTGGAATAGTATGAGAAGGTAAGAAAGAGCTGGAAGAAGCTGGAATCACCGGCTATCCACGGTGCCCTTGGATTGTCACCACATATACCCATTATTAGAATGAATATCCCATTACCAAAATGAAGCTCTATTGAAGGTGGCAAAGCAGCAGACTTTAAATTTTTCTTTCAAAGTTTTGGTTTTGGGTACTGGTTCTCCTGTTTGCTAATATCACCAAGCAAAACATTTTTCTCCCACCAGCCATTTGATAATGTGTTAATATATTGCCTTCTATGTAATTATGTATTTGTATTTCTGTAGAGTTCCTCTGACAGAAAACAGTATTTTATCCAAAGATTTTTTTTGTTAGTGAATCAAATTATATAAAGAATTCTAGAAAATGCATTTTTTGCTTGGTACACACAGGACTGCCAGTGCCCTGATACAGATAATGTGCTTTGTAAACAGAAGTCATATGCCATCAGCCATGTAAATCTTTGGTTTATGCTCATACTAACTGGTTTTGCATCTCATTACCATATAGGATGCTCTGGAAAATTGCACAAACAATGTAACTTATGATCCAAGAGAAATTGCTCAAGCAGGCTCACACACAGTGACAAACACTAGGAACAAATATTATCCAGCATTCTGGTCCTAAATGGAGCTCACAGACCTTGGAGTGAAAGGTCTTTACTGTATGAGTCAATCACACGACAGAGGAAGGCTAAACATCAGGAGCATAGAACAGTAACTGCTCTATGTGCATTTGTAAATTAAACACAGCACACAATATTCTTGCTTAAAATCATATCACAGAATGACAGAATGGTTGGGGTTGGAAGGGATCTCTGGAGATATTATCTAGTCTAACCTTGCTGCTAATGCAGGTTCACTTACAGCAGGTTGTACAGGATCTTTTCTGGGTGGACTTTGAATACCTTCAGAGAAGAAGGAGACTCCATGACCAATATGGGCAGCCTGCTCCTGCACTCTGTCACCGCTAAAATAAAGAAGTTTTTCCTCATATTCAGATGGAACTTCCTGCATTTCACTTTGAGCCTGTTGCCCCTTATCCTGTTGGAACAACAGTCTGGCCTTCTCATCTTGACACCTGCCCTTAAGATGTTTGTATGCATTGATACATTCCCTTTTAGTTGTCTCTTGTCCAGGCTAAACAGACCCAGCTCTCTCACCTTTTCCTCAAAAGAGATGCTCCAAACCCATGATTATTCTTGTGGCCCTTTGCTGGACCCTCTCCAGTAGCTCCTTATCTTTCCAGTACTGGGAAGCCCAGAATTGGACACAGTACTCCAAATGAGGTCTCACCAGAGCAGAGTGTAGGGGGAGGATCACCACCCTCGACCTGCTGGCCACACTCCTCCTGATGCACTCCAGGATACCATCAGCCTTTTTGGCCACAAGGGCACATTGCTAGCTCATGGTTAACTTGTTTGCCAAAAAGACTCCCAGGTCCTTTTCTGCAGAAATGCTTTCCAGCAAGACAACCCCTAACTCATACTGTAGCATGGAGTTATTCCTCTCCAGGTTCAGGACCCTACACTTGCCCTTGCTGAACTTCATGTTGAACCCAGCTCTCTAACCTGTCCAGGTCTTGTTTAATTGCAGCACAGCCATCTGATGTATCAGCCACTGCTCTCAGCAAACTTTCTGAAGATACACTCCATCCCTTCCTGATGAGTAAGTTGATCTATAGTGGAGCCAGTACAGACCTCCGGAGAACACCACTAGCTACAAGCCTCCAACTTGATTCTGCCACTGGTCACACCCTCTGAGCTCTGCCATTTAGCCAGTTCTCAATCTAACTCACTGTCCACTCATCTAACCAACACTTCCTAAGCTGTTGTGTTGTGTTATGTTATGTTAAGGATGTTACGGGAAACAGCATCAAAAGCCTTGCTGAAGTCAAGGTGGGAAACAACCACTGTTCTCCCCCCTTCTACCCACCTAGTCGTTCCATCATTCCACGGTGGCTATCAGATAAGTCAAGCATGAGTTCTCCTTGGTGAATCTCCACTGACTACTCCTGATAACCTTCTTGTCTTTCACATACTTACAGATGACATCAAGGATGATCCAGGCATTTCTAATAAACGTCTAAAATGTCTTTTGATTAAGGCTAAAGAAGCTGTGCTAAGTTAATTGCCACATCTTATCATAGAATCTTAGATCATAGACTAGTTAGGGTTAGAAAGAACCTTAAGATTATCTAGTTCCAGCCCCTCTGCCATGGGCAGGGACACCTCACACTAAACCATGCCACCCAAGGCTCTGTCCAACCTAGCCTTGGACACTGCCAGGGATGGAGCATTCACAACTTCCCTGGGCAACCCATTCCAGTGCCTCACCACCCTCACAGTAAAGAAC
>JANHGB010009070.1:0-13272 GCA_026283785.1 Coracopsis vasa
TACTGGACTGTTCTTATCTCAACCTGTGGGAGTTACATTCTTTCGATTCTCCTCCCCATCCCTCCGGGAGCTGGGGGGGAGGAAGGGGAAGAAGTGAATGAGCAGCTCCGTGGCTGAGTTGCTGGCTGGACTTAAACCACAACCCAAGGGTTACATTTAGGGAAGATTTAATGGTAAGCACCAGCAAACTGCATCTGTCCTGTCAGGCTCTCCTGCTCCATCCATTCCCTAGAAATCCTGTAACCGCTCCTTGACTTAACTAACAGTCCTGTCTGTAAAGAGTTCCAGTGTATGCAGCAGACCATGACACATGCAGAATACTAGTGCAAGTGACCATTTTGTTCCTTGCTTTGCATAACCTCAATACTTAGCATGAAAAAGGAAGGTCTGTTGTACTTCAGAGCTTATATGCACTGATCTTCATTTCACTCTGAAGGTAAACAAGTAATGTGCCCTTCAATGACCTACACCTTTAACCTGGTCAACAGTACCATGAGATAAGAGGGCACAATTTCATGAAAGAAAATCTACATCTTCCATAGCAACTCTGGTAAAAATTTTAGTCCCCTGTAGACCACAATATTTTTGCTAAATACAGGCACCTTTAACTCTCTACTGCCAAATTTTCAAAGTTATTGTATCATAAATCTTCACTTCCCAACTGGTTAGTTCAAGATGATAGGTATGCTAACCTTCCTATGGGTGTCATTTTTTCAAACAAGAAATGTCATAAGAAATTAGACATAATTTTTGCATGCTATCTTACAGCACCATTTCCAGTTCCTGCGTTAAACAAGTCAGACAGTTTGCGGATCTACAGGCTAACACTGCGCCCTGCACACAGAGAATTCAGAAAAGATAGTATTGCTTTGTAAACCCAATCTGCAGGTGTATGGCAGAGCCAATGTCTTCTGAAGACAGGGTTACAGATGGGGCACTGACTGCTCCAGTGCTGCTGTAGATTTAACATACCCTAATTTTGCTGGACTACTGCTCACAGAGTTGTAAATATTGACAAAGATGCCTTGTCAAAATCATTTTACCATTAGCACCCTTGTATCAATGTTTACCATGCTTCATTTAAAGAATTGAAAAAAAAAAAAAAACCCCACACCTGAACTATTGACATTTAGGTAGCTACTGACAAATCTGACACCTGCTCTCAGAACCAATTCCACACAGTGCCCTTTGCATAGGATATTCTTTAAAAGTACTGCTGGGGAGGGAGAGAGATGGAGGGAAAGAAGCTTATCTTCTTTTCTAGAGCCAATCCTTTTGTTGTGAAGATTTTGACACAGATAAGGACTTTACTAGCTCTACTGGGAATTAAACAAATTGACTCTAATAGGTTTTAATGTATAATGATTAGCTCATTTATAAAAGATTCTACCTAATCCTCAATTATTCAGATATGGGTCAAGATCAAGGGAGTACATCAAAACAAATCCTGCACCTGCAGAAGAATTCAGATGTTAGTTAAATGAGAAGCAGATCAATGGACTCTAACCTCATACAGAGATGTAGGAAGAAGCGTATTAGAATTCAGAAGAGTCAGGACATCACCACTCCATGTAAAGCTATTTAAAGTAATATCAGCTGCTCATAAAGCACTTGCTGCTTTTTCCTTTACCAAGCTGCATTAAATAGAATCATGGATCCATGATTCACAGTCTGTCATAGGTGGGTGACATTTGACTCTCAAGAAAACATTAATATAAGCAGTTGAGCTATAGACTGATTAATGCATCTTACACAGAAAAATTGAAAGAAAATTAATCATGGCATGTGTGTCACATGACATGTCATTAGGTTGAGATTCACATGCTACATTAAGCTTGAGATTCAGGCCACAGGAAATGGTTCAACAAGCCAGAGTTTACTGGCTTTATATTAGTTTTTCACTCGTTGATGGAGGTAAAGTAAAAAAATTGAAATGGAAGAATATGAATCTTGAATAGAAAAAATTTAAGCAGAAAGGAGATAGATAATAACAATACTGAAGCTCTGATCTTATTTGGTTCCTTGATAACTAAAAAAATTACCCTGAGATGCAATTTCACCTTCCGGGTAGACTGAACTTCCATTCTTTCAGCTATTTGTTTTGATTTGGAAATGACCACAGTTGTTTGTTTCGTGGGCTTCTATTTGTTTTTGGTTTTGTTGTGTTTTTTTTTTAAATAAGAGACACTCTACCTAAAATCTGAATCAGCTTCCCATACAATTAAAAACCAAAATAAATTAAAGAAAAAAAAGGAATACAAAATTTTCACCAATTCTGAAGCAGTTACTCAATATTTTTCAAATATTATAACAAAGGATGAAATAAGTTGTTAAAATGTGTAAACAAAGTTGCATGCAAATTTAAATTATGACTCTCTTTCAAGTCCCAGGTCATCTTTCTCTGGGCATCTGACTTGCTTATGGATGCACACCCACTAAAAAAAACCACTTAACTGGAAATAGCAGTGAGCCATATGTTTGCTAAATGGCAAATTTGACATATTTATTAATCTCAAAGGGCATTATCACATTTTAACATCTTAGTAGCAAGGTTGGGGCAGAAAAGTGATAAAAATCCTGAACAATGAGCACCACAAGCAGCTGTACAGCTGCTTCAGCCAGTTGCTGCCAGGGGTTCCCAGCTGTGAGGCCCTGGACAAGCATGCCACTCCCATGCTGAAGAGCCCTGTCACACAGACACAGCCCTGCAACAGCCAAGTTTCACGGTAGCCCAGCTCAGGGCACAGCAGGAGTTTGTTGGCTGTAAACACTTGATCCCAGAAGCCTTGAGGCCTTGAGTAATACCGAGCTGTAGCATGAAAAAAAGAAAAATAATAAAATAAAATAAAATAAAATAAAATAAAATAAAATAAAATAAAAATTAAATTAAAATAGGAGGACCTCAAGCCTCCTATATTTAATCTTTTGGAAACCATATTATTTGCAGAATGTTCACATTTCACAATGAAGATCTATTTGGGAAAAAAGAATATATCACAAACAAACAAACAAACAAACAAACCCAAACCAGAACACCAAAACTTCACTGCACAAAACCCCCAATATGTAAGGATTTTTCCCCATGAGGCTGAATACTACCCTGAGGATCTGGAATCTCCACCTGGAGATGCTTGGAAGAGCATGGCAAAAGCAGCTCTCCTTGGAGCACCTTGTAATTCCATTAATTAGTATTGTATCATGAAAAATTTTTAAAAAATAGTTTAAGGTTTGTCATCAGTATAAAAGATCACCTAAGCGCATAAATTCTAAAAAATACTTTAAAAAACTTTAGTATTCAACTTGCCTGCAACTGGCAAATGCCGTCTCCCTTGTCTGATAGATACATAACATTCCCCAAAAACATTAGTGCCTTTTGCATCATTATTTTCACCTGTCCTAAGGCTGTACAAGTGATTTCATCTAATCATACTGGACTACTGGCTGGAATAAAGACATAAATGATCTGCTGCTGTACATCTATGAAACAGGACTGGCTTATCAGCTAGAAGATAATCCAAGCAAAATCTCAGTGTAAATCTAAGTTTCTCCTATTAACAGCAGACACCGCATCTCCCTAAGAACATGGGCATCAAGATGCCTTTGTTTCACATCCTAAGTTACACAAACACCAGTTATTGCACTACAGCAACGAAAGAGGGGAGCTAGACAGAACAGAGCACTACAAGAGAGAAACAACCCTCAGACTTTGACAGTGTCCGAGCCTTGTTTCATACCAAAATGAAGCTTCATAGTGAATTCCAAAATAAAGCAAGGAAAGGGGTGTTTACAAATACCTATCTTGTGCAAAAACACAAGTGTGATTACTTATGGTATTTCACTCATAAAATAGTTATATAGACAAAATGTAGCTTAAGCTGCCTATATAACCAATAGAAATTCTAGAGACTAATGAAGAACATGTATTGATGATATGAGAAGCACAGCTCCTAGATAGGTAGATAAGTAAAATCTGCTGTCCCACAGCTGCTCGCACCCGAAAGCCAGCTGACATTCTCACGAAGCGCATACTCCTTGCGGGGTTTTTGAGAACCATGAAGTTGTGAAGCTAAATGGAATTTCAGGAAATTGGGTTGGTTTTTTTTTTCCTAGTTATATTTCATAGCAATAAGCAGCTTTTCAAGCAGTATTTTCCACATTTTAGTTTCTCAGTTGAGTAAATGTTTACTCAGATGTTATTTTCAACTGGGATGCTACTTGAACTGTGATACATCTCAGATGTAATACTTCAGTGGTGACAGGATCAACGCTGTGCATCCTGAAGTGAAACAGCATGCTGTATACATCTCTGAAAATTCAATTAAGCCTCAGTGAGGCACTAGACTTTCCTAAATCATGTTTTCCTCCTTCATGTCTTACAATAGAAGATCATTGTTCCTATCGAAAGCAGACTTGCATCTCTGTCGATCCAGCAGGCCTGCACAAGAAACCTAAATTGCCTCATAACCAGCCCATGACCTCAGTGCCTTTTAATTATGTGGGTTTTCCTGTAGCCTTTAGTTAACATAGACATGTGGGGCAGGAAAGGGGGAACCAAGAACCCACGTAGAAGAAATACAGACAGATTGTGTATTTGAATGCACAGATCTTGCATCTTACTTCTGAAAACATGAACCCTACATATATCCAGTAGTGTTTAATTTCAAAACGCAGTACTCCAGTTGCTAGCCAAGAACAGCCTAATTATACCACCCCTTCTATGACTACAGTATCCTGTAGACTCACCTAAGCATACTTGCACCTAGGTATTCACGCATCAGCAGTGCAGGAAGAAACACCTGAAAGGAAAATATTTGGGCAACTAGACCATGCTATGCACTCTGGTGCTGCAGCACAGCCAGGATGCTCTCAGCATGATCAAATCCCACCTAAGTCTTCAGAAGGTGTTGATGTTTCTTTTCAGTCTTAGATTTAGACTGAGCTAGCTTATTAGCTAGAGGAGTGCATGAATGGATAAGTAAATTAAAGTACTGTATTCAAATCAGAATACTCACTAGCAACAAAGTTTTTCTATTAAAATAGGGTAGTTATGGCAAGTTTCACCTCTGCTCTTTCATTATCTAGATGTCTTAGGATGTGTTTCTTTTTGCCACTTTAAAATCTTTTTTTTTCCCCTCTGTATTTCCAAAGTAACATAAAGGCACGCATCAAATTTACATTTTCACTTTTCACAGCACCCTTCAGAAAAACTTCTGTTCAAAGACTATTCTAATATAGTTTCATTGATGTACCTTTCATTCTTCCAGGAATCTTAAAACAGAAACTTAAGATTTTGGGATTATTTTTTTTTTTACTTTCAAATTGCCCTTAGCAGCATTCTTCAAGAATAGGCCTGAAAAATCAACCAAGTGTACAAGGCTAAATTGCCTTAGAAACAAATTAACTCCACAGAGCAAAATTGCTCATATATACCTCCTGTTTATTCTTTTACAATGGCTGAAATCTTACACCTTAACATCTTCTCTTAGTTTGCAATGCTGTCCCATTCTATCTGTATTTAACAAATGGGTTTTTACCAAAAAAAATAATAAAAAAAAAAATTAGTAAACATCTTTAGTAATCCAAGAGGTCAAATATTTTTCACCCCTTTAGGTCCTGTGGAAGGGCATCCATTATTCCTATCATATTCACCATAACACTTTTAGATCATGTGTTTCTCCGTTCCTTGCCCTGTGCACCATATTACTGTTGGGAGTGACTTCAGTTTCCCTGCTGTGTTTCAGGACTGGAGGATGTTCTGCTTAAGCATGGACAGATAGCCCCCTCTGCCAGCAAGTGACAGAAACTATCCCTACATTAATAAATAAATAAATAAATAAAACCTGCAAAATCCACACCTACTTATTTAATTTCTTTTGAAATAAACATCAGCTCTCTCAGACTTTCATGGAGATCCATTATTCCCAGAAAGTCCTAAAACATTTTGATTACATCTTTTCCCTAAGCTGTGGCAACTTCTGTTATGAATATATACTCAGAGGATTTCAGCTGTCAGTGCAGTGCAAGGTAGCCATCACAGAGCACCAGTGGTGAAATGATTCTTGTAACTTTTTCCTGTCCCAAAAGCAAGCATAATATTTAAACAAAGCTGCAGGCACATCAATAATGAAATCTGGTGAACCACTTACTCTTGACTCTTCAAGGATTGTTGAATGCAGAATTTCCATTAGTTTCCTGACAACATGGATTATTTATAGGCAAGTCTGATAGCACCACCTATTATTAAGGTTGCTCAATACTTCCTATTATATGACCCCTAGAGTTTCGGTCTTTTTATACCTTTGCCACCTGGGATGAATATTGCATACTGATGTCTGCCTTCAACAATTCTTGTTGAAAGTTCAACACTTCCAGAAGCATGTTTATTGAGAAATACAATCATTTTGTCCATGTTTTACAGGAATCTGAGAACCTCACAGAAGTTTTTTGTCATCCCTTATTCTGCAGGAACTTGAACTTTGGCAGAACAGAGTCTGTGTTTTGTGTTTGCATGTAAGAAAATCCCTAAATACGGCCAAGTTACAAGCACCTGAAGGAAAAAAATAAAATAAACAAACCCACATCAGTTTTCATATGAACATCAGGAAAAAACAACACTGAGGATCTCACTGCCAGTGAACAGTTGCTATTTACATATGAATCATTCCCACCTAACCACCTAAGAGGCATCCATGTTCTAGCCCAAAGCAGGAAGAAGGAGGGAGGGTGGAAAGGGAGAAAATTTGGGGTTGTTTTCCTGGAATAGTTGTTCTGTGGTGTCCAAAAAAACAAGTTAATATAGTCCTGGACTTGAGCACATTGCCTGAGACTGAGAGCTGTGTTACACTACTAATGTTGCCACTGTTTTCAGTGATACTGTCAATTTACCTACAGAGAGAGAAAAGTCCCTCTCTGTTATCTGCTACTTGTACCCCGAGCACTTCTGGGCTTTGGGTCATTTAAATCATTCTTCCAGTCTGGGTCTTTTGCAATTGTTTTCAACTACAATAAAGAATGAAAGCGCTAACAGCAACCTAAGACATTTCCTGATCCTACACTGAAGAGGGCTACACTAAAAAATGTTCCAGTCTGGAAAACAAGGGTCATCCACCTCAAAGATGGGCAGCAGGCTGTTGTGCTGGGGACATATCATCCCAAATTACAGCTTCTTTTAAAACATGTGCGTGCTTATAATCTACTGCTGACATGCAGTTCTCATTGAGCCAGTTCTGCGTGTCAGGCATATGTAGTAACATAAGAAGAAATAGTTCCTGGCATAAACACTGTAGAATACAAAACAACTAAGAGATCGAATCCATCCAGAGAAGCAAAAGGAAATGAGCTGTGATTCCTTGTGCAGTGTTTTGATAATGCGAATCATAGTTCCAATGCAATCAGAGCTCTGGTGCCTTCTGTGCCTGTGAGGAAGAAGTGATCTGTATGTACACACACCATAGACTAACTGCTAGGAAATGCTAAGAGTCAAATAGCACAGCACTCTAACATTTACTTCAAATTGCAAACGCAATCTCCAAAGAAAGCTCCAGCACAGAAAAACGGTTGAAAGGTTTTCTTTTTAGCTGCCCTCTCTCACTCCATTTGCAAAAGTCAGGCAAATAGACTTCAGCAGAAGAAGACAGAAAGTCAGTGCAGCCCCAAACATACCGAACTAGGTACTTAGTACATGCCTAAACAGGCATGAGCAGCACAGGAGAAAACCAGGGATGCAGAGGCATGTGGAGTGATTTCTGTATCACAGAAGGGTGACAGTAATCTACAGAGAAAAGATCAGCC
Source organism: Coracopsis vasa (assembly GCA_026283785.1). Lineage (NCBI taxonomy): Eukaryota > Metazoa > Chordata > Aves > Psittaciformes > Psittacidae > Coracopsis > Coracopsis vasa. Next base: position 7,792 of record JANHGB010009070.1, read on the forward strand.
TGCTGTTCCCATTCAGAAGAGTAATCAGGTCACTTTTGCACTGCAGTTGGCCTCTACTGGCCTGCTGCCTATGCTGGAGTCATCCAGCTGTCAGAGCACCATGCTGCTCCCGCTGCAGCCTTTCATTGCTGCCAACTCCTGAATTACTGGAAAATTACTTGGCAAAACAACATGTAGATAAAAAAGAGAATCCCAGAATTTCCCACTCATCACAGATGAAAAGGAATATTCCAGTGCTGTGTTCTCTCGTAAAGAAATTGAACTAACACACATTACCTCATTTCCTATCACAGTGTTCAATACCTCTTCATGTTAGACGAAAAAAAGTGCAGCTACTGAAGACTGCCAACAGGTGAACTAAAGAAATATGAAAGTTTGCCCTAAATGAATGCACTAGTATGCTACACTTTATTGCTTATGCTGTCTTCTGGTCAGATGCAATCCAAGTGGAAAATCAGTTTTCAGCATTTCCCAAAGATTTTGGAAACTAGTAGAGGTTAAAGTAGGGAATGGAATACATGCCTCAGCTTTTGTTAAAAAAGCCTCACAGCAAAGTTTGATTCTCAAACTAAAATAGCCCAAAAACTGAGATCTGTAGGTCAGCCTGAGTTAGTTTGGTTTTAATGCCATGCACCAATATTAAGCTCCAGTGGAAAACAAAGAGTTAAATGGTATTTCTCTTAAGAATGCATAACTGTTAAGATTCTAACAGTCTGCAATATCAACCTTTTTAGAAGGTATGAATGATTATTTTTTTCAGCTTTTCTACTGTATTATTTGTTATAATTTCACTATGTTGCCACAAAACATTTCGGAATGTTTCTCTATCTTTCATGACTTTTGATGTCTTCATCTTTAAAACTCTCTTGTGGAATAAACTGATACAAACCCAAAAGATATGATAAGAAGTTTTACCTTCTAAATGAGTCCACAGAAAGAAGGTATTACTGATTAGGCTTCTATTCCTTAATTGATCTTTTACTAGATCCTAAACTGTAACAAAAGAAACATGCTATTTTTTTATTTCTTTTTTTTTAACACTGCCATTTTTATAGTCAGAATTTCACAGAATAATAAAGGCTCAAAATTATTCTTTAGAAAGATTTCAATGTTTTTAAGAGTTTCACCCAGAAAACCCAGCAGAGGTTAGTGGCCTTTTGTGACATGTTAGATAAATTACACAGACAGCTTCTACCAGAGAACTTACAATCAAGACATCAGGCATGACACAGGCAAACAAGTGTAGAAGAGAAGCAAGGCAGAACAAGAAAATAAAGCAACAAAAGTCAAATGAAGATATCCTTGGTCAATGATTCTTTGCATCAGCCATTTTAGGGGAAGCTGTTAAATGCTCTATCCCAATAACTGCACCTCTAGTCTGTTAAGTAAATACACAGTATAAACGCATTCACAATTATACCAGCACTGCAAGGCAGGTATAACCAACATTCCAGGAAAAATGGAGCATTCTAGAAAAGTTATGCTGAGTTGGGGAATTTTGAGTTCCTCCTTCACACACACATTCTCTTACATTTTTTCCTAGCATCTCTCATGTACATACTTACTATCATTGTACTTTCAAAGTAACTTATCAAGCTGAGAACATACAAAAAAGTAGAAGGAAAAAACAAAGACAGAATATCTGGATAGTCTTATCACAGGTCACATTCAGGATAGCACAGAAAACACTGAGCTCGTTCCTTGTACAAAAATATATAAATAGAATGGTTACAACAAAAATCAATGAAGACATAAGCAGACTTTTCAAATCTTCCAGGTTACTGGCAGCTGAGAGAAGTTTTTTCACAAACTCTCTGTGGCATTTCTAAGTCTCTTTTTAGGAATGTACCTAGGCATAGCCCAGATATTCAGTCAGGATCTCTGGAGCAACATGGAAACAAATAGAAAGGTAGCTGTGGAAGCCTACAGAGAGTGTGAAGAATGCAGTAGGAGAGCTTCAGATTTAGTATACCTTGACAAATAACTCCTGTCATACACAGTATGCCTTTATATCTTTGATATACATAGGAAGTTTACATATTAATGTTTGCATGATGGTAAATCGGAGGACTGCTTCATTAGATTTGAAGGAGCACTTCTCAGGCCAGGCCTCTGGTTTGACTCAGATTGAATTACAAAGCTAAACAGAACAGGAAGGATCTGTGCTCCTAATTCTGTTTGATAGATCTCTGTGTCATTTTCAGATGCCAGATTGAAGATAGCCGCCTCTTCCTTGGCAAAGAACAGTGCTTTTAAGCTCCAGGCTATCAGAGAGAGCAAGCGCCTACGGTACGTGCTCAGACTGACAGTTGGATTAAGATGTTTCCTGCCGTTTCTTTGAAAACTTATGGCAGCCTGCTCATTATTAGCTTTCTGTAGTTAGAGGTGGCTAAACTGGGCAAGATCAACTACAAGTCACAGCTGAAGGTGCTCTGGGCTGTAACACAGAGTAGTAACCACACACCTCTGCAGATGGGCTGACTGGGGAAGCCATCCTATGGGAATACAAGCAAGGTTTAGTAGAGATTATGAAGAATGATTGGAAAAAATCTTCAGGAAATTAGTTTTCTCCCATTCTTTCTGAATCTGAGGGGATTCAAAGGCATCTCATTGTCATAATTGTTTCATGTTTATTTATGGTTATTGAAAGCTCTTCTAATTTGCTGTACAATTCTCAAATTGCTGATTAGGGAAACAGACAAAACATGAAGGCAGATCTGAGAACATGTGGAGCCCATTAACAGAAAAATTCATGGCTTATTTTCTCTTATCCATATTTAGTGTTTGCAGGGGGGTTTGCTTTTTTGCAATTTAGCAGGTGCAAGCTGAACAGATATAAAGCAGACTTAAGCCAATGTACATGTGTCCACACACAAAACTATCAGTTAAAGTAAACGCAATACCATCCTTACTATGCAACTACTGTACCTCAGACATGCAGCTAAAAACCCACAAATTCTCTTCCCTACGTCATGTTTTCTAATACACTAAGCAACAAAAACTTTGAAGTAAAAATAACAAAGGCAGAAGGTTTCAGGAGTTTTCAGGGACTTGGTAACCAACTGGTATTCTGCTTCAGCAATAAGGGAAGGCTTAGAGATTTCCAATGTGCTATGACAATAACAACATGTTGCTCTTGCATAGGACCTTTTGCCAAAGAGGAATACAAGGTGAGGAAATATTAAACCTCATAGGCCCTCTAGAGGTAAGGTCAGTATTATACCCATTTGACAAGACTCATATAATCTAAAAAATTATTGAAATAATGATACCTAGTCCTCACTGAGAGATTTTCAATGATCTCAAAACATTTCAGAGATGAAGTCTGGTGTTTCTGTAGATAGAAGAACAGAAGCAGTTTGCCTAGGCCAAAGTTGAGAATCTAGTTAGTTATAACACCCCTTGTTCAATTTTCTAGTCTCTATCATTGACAAATCTTACTGTAAGTAAATTTATTCACTGTGTCTTAATAAAGACTTAATTTTTCTAAACATATAATTCTTTAAGACAATTATCATGCAACACTGATGACCACAGAATATAAGACTTGCAATAAGCTGCTGATATTCAAGAAACTACATGTACAAGAACTAGCACTAAAATATTTGCAGCTGCTGAAGAAAGCTCCTTCACTTGTTTACATCCACTCAATCAGACTGCTAACTGGCAATCAGGTTGGGAATTTGCAGCTGGGGGGCAGAAGGAAGAAGGGATGAAAATCTTGCTGATTTGAAATAAATCATTGTCTCCTGAAGTTACTTGGGAACAGCTGGAACATGCAGCAACTCCAGTTTAAATCTGGAGGTGATATTCTATCACTAAAAGTGGGTAGACATGTGTGAATAGATACGATGCAGGGCACATGAGTTAGACAAAAAGAAAACTAGATCACATCTACCTTCCTGTCAGTCCCAACTTTTTCCAAATTCTCACCATTGCAATAGCAGTTCAGAAGCCTGCTCTAAATTATGATTAATCTTTAATATATCACCTTGCTTTCAAGTTTGCTAACCTGAACATATCCACTATCCAAGCTGATGTTGCAATACAACTTTAAGGAAATTTAAGGAGAACTTTGAGGAAAAAAATTATCCTGAGGTTTCCCTTGCTTTAGCAGCTGAAAATTCATCAGCTCTAATAAGGAATTTAGAGATACGCAGTAAACAGCCAGGATGTCTCCAGCTGGGACAGTCAGTAACTTGCATTGTAACTTAGTAAACAAAAAAGTTTAAATAAATATAATTAAAATGTTATTTGTTACCAAGAGGCACCCAAAGAACAATACATAGAATGGCCGTGAAGTGGCATAAATAATCAGAATAAATAATAAGGGACAAGTAATGCAGACAGCAAATATCCAAATTCATATCAGTGTGTGGCTTGAATTGCCCACCACCACCACGAGTGCCAGGGGTACTGGCAATCCTGGTGGAGGCACAGCAGCCACAGGGGGCTGAGCTGACAGAGCTCATGTGGCAGCCAGGCTTTGAGACAAAGCATGGAAGCACTGGAGAGCAAGATGGACTGGGCAACCTCCAAAGGAACGAGAAGATGGGCTTGTGCTATGCAGAGTCATTTTGTTTAATGACTTAATCGTTTCTTAGGTTAGAGCCATTTGGGGAGGAAGTTGTTATGGGGTTCATAGTAAAGTGCAAAGAACATATTGCAAAGGAGATTATTATTGGGAAGTCAACTTCTCCTTTCTCTATATCATTTGGTCATTTCAAATGAAGTTAGTTGCACGATATGGAAAAGAAATTATTTAGATGAACCAATCTGTTCTGCCCTAATCTATTTGTGGTGATTTCAACTCTTGAAACACACACAATACCCTCTTAAAGAGAGGGGAAAAAAAAAACCAACGCCAAAAAAACAAACCACAGACAACCCAAACACAATAAAGTCAATCAGCCTCCACTACACGATCCTGATACAGTAATAGACCATCTTTTTCGGCTTTACACTTAGCTAGACCACCTTATCACCCACAATGCTGAATTTTTAGCTTTTTTTCCTTTTAGTTAGTTTATCTAAATGGTGTTTGTAATCCAGCTGTGACCATGTGGCCACATACGCATTGTTTCTAGCACAAAGGAAGGAATACATAGCCAGAGGCAGGGCAACAGATAAAGACAAAGCATTACTAGTTTTCAGAAGAAAAAATATCTGTTTAGGTATTCTAGAGATTTGTTTAGACTCAAAATTTCTACAAGAAATTTTTAGACATTTATTTTCCTGAGAGATCCTGACAATTCATACTAATAGAAAGCAAAAGGCACATCATATCTGACCTTTCCATCTACTGGGCAAGTATATGACCTTGGTCATTCAAGAAGACCAGAAAGGACTCTTTACACTTTACATGTGTTCATTTTCTTAGTCTGCGTATTTATTCAGATGACATTATCCAAAGATATTTTCTACATCTCCTATTAGAAACGTCCTTTATTTATATTCAATTGAAATACTATTTTTAACAAC
>JANHGB010009072.1:2372-17386 GCA_026283785.1 Coracopsis vasa
AAGCTGCACCAGGGGAGGTTTAGATGGAGCTGAGGAACAATTCCTTCCCCAAAGGGTGCTCAGGCATTGGAACAGGCATCCCAGGGCAGTGCTGGAGTCACCGTCCCTGCAAGTGTTCACACACTGTGGAAACGAGGCCCTCAGTGCCATGGGTTAGTGGTGACCTTGGCAGTGCTGGGGAACGGTTGGACTTGATGACCTCAAAGGTGTTTCCCAAGTTGATTCCATGATCCTATGAGTCTAAGGGCCACCTGTGTCCAGGCACAACCTGTGTCAGCTGCTTCCTGTGCTCACAAATGACCAAGAGCAGACACCATCCATGTGCAGACACCACCCGTGTGCAGACAGGACTTACGTGCCAATGTCAAGCACATGCAGATGTCAGCCATGTGCCCAGACACGCCACCCACATCCTCCCAGCACGGCTCAGCACAGAGGGTGCTGGCCATGCTTGGGATGCTCAACTCCCTCAAGGGACCCAACACAGCTCTTTCCAGCAGAACAGCTCCTTTATTTTTAATGTTCCCCTGCCTTTGGCCATCTCATTTTCAGTACAGGGATATAGGGAGAAAAATTGCTCTGTACAAAGAGAACCTGGGTTCACCCTGAAGACCACAGCGGCCAAACCATTTCCAGCCACAGCAATGGTTTTGCTGCAAGTTTTGGGGGAAATGGTTCTTTTTTAAATTAGTAAAAAGAACACAGAATGTAGATTATGTTTGGGCCATTTTCTCTCTCCTGCCATTATCTTGTAATTGAAAATTTGAACTGTACTTGCTAATCTCACCTAAGTCAGTCATCTGCATATAATCAAAACCACCACAGACCCCTTTAAACAGGAACAAGACTAATTTGCCACCCATATTTTGATTTCAAGCTCCAGATAATGATGATTGGTGGGGAAAAGCAACCACTTGAAAATAAGACCAAAGGACACCTCAGGACCCAGGTCAGAGTTCAAACCGACTGTGTATGTGTTTTGATTTTAACTTATTGTACTTGGTGATCAGATCCAGCTTACTGTGCCCAAGAGTCATTCTTTTCTCGGCCCCATACGCACTGTTCTTTTCTGTCAGCATGTCCTCAGTGAGTTTATCATAGCAAGGAACTCCTGGCTTTTTATCTCGTTTTAGCTGGTTGTATGGGGAGAGCAGGTCCAAATTTCCTTGTCCAGGACTCTGTCTTTTTTCCAGCCCATAAAATGTGGTGTTGTTCTCTGCTGTTGGTTCCTCGGGGGCAGCAGCAGGCCCTTTCTGCTTCGTGCTTGTCCCATTGCTACTGGCACCCTCTGAAAGGGACTGCAGGGACTGCTCCTGTGTTGGTGGGGAGCAGTGGCTGCTGTAAGCTGTATCGTCCCCTTGATAACAAGGTTTATTGGAGCTCAGGGCAGGGGAAAGCTCTGGTGGCAGGAATGTCCTTGCTGTCATGAGATTTGATTTGTGATACAAAGCAGGGGTGTATTTATTTGGAGGACCATTTGGTGAATCTGGTGGTTCTCCTTGTTGCTTAGGGCAAGTGGGCTTCAGAGATGCGTCTTCCTTCCCCTTATTATTACCAGAATCTGAGCTTGAATCTTGCTTTTCCAGCTGCACATTGCAGTTGGAGTTTTTCAGAAAGGGAGACACTTTTATGCTTCTGATGCTTACATTGGAAAGGCTGCTGGAGGGGCTCGTGGTTTCAACATCATTCACCTGTGGGGGTTTTAAAAGGGAGCTCACAGCTTTTGAGGTGTTCTGAGAAGAGGGGCATGTTTCAGGATCTGGCACACAGAAGCTGGTCACTTCTCTGGACTCTGCATACAAGTACCGGAATTCCTTCTCAAACTCTGCAACGATCTGACCGCGAAAGTGGGTCACCAGGCCAGTGTGGACTTGACTGCAAAGCCAGGTGAAACTGTGAATAAAGGAAAAGAAAACACACGTAACCTTAGTTCAGAGAGTGCCAAGATACCTAGCACTGATTTTAACACTGGAGTGAAGTACAGCTACCCCATTGTTATCATTAAAACGTTCCCTGAAGTGTGCAAGTCTGAGATTACTTGTAGAAATTAATGTACTCATTACATAATTACTTTAGAACAACCCTAAAATGGTCATTTAATTTCAGCTCGGTGATGTAATGAACTGTATAAAAACATTAACGGTGATCAAGAAATAGCAGCTGGTTTTCCTTAGCCTCATGAAAGATGCAGAGCAGCAATGGGTCCCTGCCTAAAAAGCACAGCAGCATGTTTTGGGCCTTTTCTTCTCCAGCTCCCTCTTGCCAGCACTCTCTGCCCATAAGCAAGGATCCACGGTTTCCCATTCCCCACTCAGTACCAGCTAACTGGGCAGGGGGTACTGCCAAGCAGGCTGTGCCAAGGAAGGCTCCAACTGTCTGGAGATGGCGTGGTGGTGGGAAAATGAGATACGAAGCACAGGGCACTTAAGGGCTCTTTCTGCCCAACTTGTATTGCAGACTTTCTAGCTCAGCATCTGGCTAGCACACTGCACCGCACCCATTCCTTCTACAGAGGGCAAGGAGACTGTTAGGTGGATACCAAGGCATGCCTGGTCTCCTGCTCTCCACCCTTGCCTTGCAGGAGCGATGTTCTCATGTCCTTAACATCTGCAACATGTGATGGAGTTGAAGGAGCCACTTATGCAGGCAGGAGGGTGAGGAATGGAGATTTAGGGGAGCAGAGGTCTCCCGAGCCCCACAGGAATACCTCAGGACAGGAAGGCTGATGATGTTTTCCATACATATTGCTGCGAGATTCCCTAGACTCTTTCCACCTTTTCCATGGCATCCAGTTCAGAGATGCATGGTGTTAGAAGTTCACCAGTCCCTTGCTCAGCAAGTCCAGTCCCTGCTCTTGCAGTACAATGCCTTGGGACCTTTTCTGGGAGCTTGTTATATTCCACCTTAAGACAAATCAGGTTTTGTCCCAGCTGGGGAAGAACTTTCACTAATTGCCACTCTGCATATTTTATCTGTTTAACCTTACCTGTTGTTTGTGCCAAAACTGTAACTTAATTAAACAACCCCACCATATCTACAGATAATAACCACATTTCTCCTCCTAACCTCCATTTTCCTAGATCAAATAGGGAAGCTTCTCTTACAGAGTAGGCTCCCCAGGCTCCTGGTCACCCCAGTCACCAGCTGCTTCTTTTGTTCTTGCTATAGTCAAACCAGACTAGCAGACTAATGGTGTTAAATAAAACAGGACCTTCGCAGAGGAAAATACCAGTGTAGGCTGCATTATCAGCTGCTAAAGCAAGATACAGACTTTGACAAGAGCAAGGTGAAATCACAGAAGCTACAGGAGAGCAAGTGTAATGGAGGTAACATCATTCTCAAGTAAATGTCATTTCAGGACAAGATACTGGCATTATGCTTTGGGACCTTATCAATGCTTACTTCACAAGACAGCTATTTGGGAACCTTTAGTAGGAATACCAGCTCTTGGCTTGTTCCTAAACAGTATGCAGTTGCTACAGTTCATAATGTTGTTATGAAGAACACAGTATACTTACACTCAGGATACACACACCCCAAAGAGCAACATGAAATGAAAAGCTCAATACTCTTCTGCTTAATATCAAACCAGATAAATTAAGTAAGAATGAAGTAGTGAAAGAGTGAAGAACCTTTGCAGATGGCATGAAGAGTGTCCAGAGATACCATACTGGAAGCTCAAAGCAAATGAATACAACTTCACAGAGAGGTATGACAGAAAAACAAATAGAAAATAGCTGGGGTGGCTAAGTGACAGAAGAGAAGCTATTAAGACCGGAAAGCCCATCTTTCAAAAAGGTTGGGTCATACATTGCAAAAGGTGTAAGAAATAATACTCAGTTCTTTGTGAGGCTAGCACATGTGTAATAGGAGCACTCAAACAATTCCTCTACACCAGTGTTTGTTGTACAGGAGCTTGGGATTATCCCTGCCCTGAACCCACTTTTATACAGAACATAAGGGAGGATCAGTCTCATGTTGAAATCTCTGTAGAAGAGATTAGAAACCATCAACAAAGCAGACAGTAACGAATTGGCAGGACCAGGTAACATTAACCCAAAGGCACCAAAGGAATGCAAGGATGAAATAGCTCAGCTACTAATCAGGATGTGTTGCTGTCACTTGAAAGTGCATTGGTTATCAGAAGTGTGGAAAGTTGCTAAAGTGCTATAATTGTTTTAATGTTCCAGATCATTAAGTCTCATAACTGCACAGCACAGATTAGTAGACACTCTTCTAAAGAACACAATTTATGGCTATATAGGTAAATATGGTAAGATAGAAAAGGTGACTTTTGCAAAGGAAAGTTATCTCTCTCCAAGCTGTGAGAGTTCTTTGAAGAAATCCACGAGCCCAGACAGGGGAGATTGCATGCAGCCTGTATTGACACTGTCAAAGGCGTCTATCCCAGGGCACTGCCTGGCTCCCGGGAGCACTGGTTGTTCCTGTCCATGTTGCTTACAGCTGTTACCCTTCTACACAAGCATGCTGCACCTGCAATGTGCTCAGATGTATCCCAGCTCAGCACCTACTCCACTCACACACACACTTGTGTTCTCTTGAACTCCTCAAACCCACGGATGTACTCAGGGGCTGAGCACCTCTCCTCTGGAGGTGCAGATGTGCACCCCTCACACTGCTGTGGACTGCGAAAGGACTCTGGTCAGATAATGGCAGCCACCCCTCTTCACCCAGCCTGGCACCACTGCTGCCAGCAGACCTGGAAACGGAGCTGTGTAAGTGGTCATGTTTAACCTCCTTCTTCTGGAGAGGAGGTCTCATGTCTCAGACACAGATGGTCCAGCAGGAACATCATAACAGCTACCCATCAAGGCCTCTGGCCTAACCTTAGCAGGAGGTAAAACAGGTCTTGCTTAGGTTTCCCTCTACTCCTTGGACAAAGTGACTTCCACCTTCTGTCTTCTCCCAGCACCCTCTGCCCCAAGTACTGCCTCCCTACAGAAATGCATGAGACAAATACACCCAGCCACGTCTTCTCATCCATACGAACAGTCCCTTCCCCTGTTAGGGGAGCAGCCTCAGATCCAGCAATACACTCCCCTGGCTTTCAGACTGTCCCTGCCACTGATGTCTCCTATGGCTCCTTCCCCAGCCCAGGCATTACTGTGTTCCAGTTTCCCATGCTGGTCCAAAAGGGGCCTGCCCACTCTGCCACAGCAGGACCTGGAAGGAATCATCCAAATCCCCTCACTGGCACAGGCCTCTTTCTTGCCATAGTGCAGGTATCCATGACAGGATGATGTGGCCTTGCCAGCTGTGGCTATTCCCATCACTACAAACTGATAAAGGTCTTTTCCTCCATGAATGGCAAGACAGAAATACCAGGGAATGCTCATTCTTTACCTCTCCTGGTATAAAAATGAAGCATTGAACGAATTTAACAGGTTACAGATTCAATACAGACAAGAAGAGGTACTTCCTTGCACAACACAACACACAGGCAAGCTGTGGAGCTCCTTGCTGCAGGCCACTGAATATGCTACAAGTTCATGTGAGTTTCTAAAAGTGACAGGATTTTCCTGCCATTACTTTTTCCATAACAAACTGCTGCACACAGAGATCCCATACCCAGTTCTGAATCACCCTGGGGCACAAACTACAGGAGTCCGTGGAAGGATGGCTGGAGGATAGGAACCCTATCCCCTATCCCAAGGTTCCTGCCTTGCTTCCAAGCCACTTCTGGAGCAGGAACCCTCAGGAATCCGTGCAGCTCAGCCTTTGGCCAGGAGATGGAGGTGCAACATCACCTCCCCCTGCCCGTCCTGCCGCAGCACCCCTGCCCCGGGGCTCTGCCTGGGGTCAAGCGGGAGCACGCTGCGGTGTCCTGGCTGGAGACCAGGCTCAGCAGTGGCTTCAACAACAGGATTAGTTCTTCTGCGGACCCCTCTGGAAAGCCCCAGTAGGGTCCAGGGTTGCAGTGGCCTTTCTATGCTGTGTTGTACAGGTGACTCCAGTTCTTCACACCCAGCCTCTCTGCTGCAGCTATTTCCAACCTTTGCAGCAGAAGGGGGTTTAATTCTTTCAGTAGTTTCTCTTGCTCACTTTCATTGCTGTTCTCTCACTTTGGCTGTCAAAGGTATTCTCTTCTTTCTGTATGCCAATACAAACTTCTGTGCATCGTTTTTGCTCACTGCTAAATGTAGATCGTACATAACACTCATTACTAGACCTTTAGTTTCAAGTGCCTTTTTCATGAATAAAAATACAATAATCTGACTTTATTATAGTAAGCTCTTTAAAGAGCTTACTTACAAGCTTAAGCTTGCTTCCATAGCACTTGAAATCATTTCCACTCCTCACTTTGATTAGAAACAGTGCAATATATTCAGTTAATTTTGGTATCCCATCTTAGTTATCTCCTACTTCTTATTCACCCTTACAGCAGGATGCCTTCTCTCTTTCTTCTGTATTCACTTTCTACCTATACACCTGAGGACTTCCTCCTCTTTGCTTTGGTACACTCTGCAAGATTATGTGTAACTTTTCTCCTGGCAATGCTCACTTCATTGTTACACACACCTGCCTGGGGTTTCCTTGCTGATACACTTAGGCTTTCCATTCCTTATGCACTCACTTTATGCTTAGTTATAATTTCTTTCTTGAGGTGACCACTCAAATTAGATCTGGACCTCGCTCATAAAAACTCTTTCCTCTTGCCTGGGACATGGACACTTGAGAGTATGAGCACTTCTCATCTAAAGAAATTCCAAGCCTCCTCCAGCTTCAAACCCATGCTGCTTTACCTGTCCATTGCCAAACATTTATGTACTTAGTTTTTCTTCCTCTGTAAGGAAGCTGGGTGCAGAGGTTTTATAGCCCTCAACTTTCTCCTCTCATTTCTCAGTTTCAGAATCGTGTTGGCTTCAACCCCAAATCTTGAGTTTCTTTCAGTACAATACAGCAAACAATGAGCTCCTTCCCTCTGTCAGTGCAGGACACACACCAATACTTTGACTATCTTACATTTAGAGCTGAGAAATTTCATCTCCTCTAAGGCAACTCAAACTTTATGAGCTAAAGAAACAGGCAGATGTTGTGAAATACCTGAGCTGAAATGACGACTCTGACACAGGAGGCATCTCAGAAACTTACTGGGTGGAACAAAATCAAGGAACAGTATAACTGCAAGGATAGAAATTATACAGAAAGGAGAAATAGAGGATATGTTGCTGGGGCAATGGCACAATTATATCAACATATATATCAAAACAAATGAAACATATTCCTGTTGGATTAAAATTCCACTCCCAAATAGGAGAAACATAGCATTAGGGCTGTGATCTTTCTGAGCAGAGTGCTGATGGTAACTATGCCATGCTAAGGAAGTGCTAAGAGGCTAAGGCAGAAAGCAGAGGACTGAAGGGACATTCAGTTATAGCCATGTTGAATAGGGGCCATTACTAGAAGAGCTGAAGAAACTGCAGTTTAGACCCTATAAATGACTGCTTTTTGAAGAAACTAACCAGAAAACCAGCAAAAGGAGAAATAACATTACAAGCTCAGAAGGGAAAGGCCACTTGGCAAAAAAGTAACCATGACGTACCCATATCCAATATTCTTCCAGAACTGAAATAATCCACAACATTAATACTTAAAAGAGAAAGTGAGGAATACTATTAAAAGGAGATTTCAAAGAGTAACCAAAAAGGTTAAATGCCTGAGGCAGCATGAAGGTTGTTTGAAGATGCTATATTAGAGGCTCTGAGAAAATGTACCTATCAAAATAAAAATATTTTAAAACATCCAAAAAGTCACCATAGTTAAAAGCTGCATTAAAGGAAAATATTAAAATAAACAGCCCTCAAAAACTGGAAGTCAGCAATTTTCCAATTATTAACCAGGGAATAACCTATAATTTAAAATTGAACATAGTACCAGAGGAACGGAAAGTAGTAAATGTGAAGAACCTTTTAAAGAGCTCCTGGAAAACTACAAACCAGCCCGGCTTATTTCCATACTGAACAAACTGGTAGAAGCAAATGGAGAGGAAAATGATTAGATGCATAAATAACTATAATCATACTGCTGAAGACTCAGCATGTTTTTGTGGAAGGAAGCCATGCCTCAAAAGCCTCTCGCAGCTCTCTGAAGGAGGCAGCAAGCACACGGATTCATGTGATCCGCTTGATGTTGGACGCTTGAGTTTTTAAAGAGACTTTGACAAGGTCATTCAGCAAAGACTCTTAGAAAAATTAAGTGCTCCTGGAGTACAAAGCAAGGTCTTTGTGAGGAGTAACAGTTGACTACAAATGGGATACAAATGCTAGAAATAGTTTTAATTTACCCACTGGAATCCCACAAGTTTTGTGCTGGAATTGCTGCTGTTCAGCATATTCAGAAACATCCTGGAAAGTGGTAGAAACAGTCCATGTCAGAGCTCTTGGCAAAATTATCAAGGGTGGTCAAAAGAAAACCGGATAATCAGAAGCTGCAAGAGGATCTTATGGTATGGGGTGGAGAAGTGACAGATGACAGACAAAAATCAATGTCAATAAATTCAAACTGTTGCAAAAACCCTGATGGTCTCTGTATATTGATGAGCTCTCAGATATTAACATTTAGAAAAGAGGTCAGGGTTCCCATGGACAGTTCAAAAAAGGTCCCTCCAACGTTTAGCATGAGTTTAAAGGGCAAACAGCAGACTAGAACCTGCCAGAACAGGGACAGAGGAAAAGGCCGAAGTCATCATTACACTACAATGCTGCAGTGTAGTGGGTGGGGATATCTTTATCACTTCATGCAGTTGTGGTCAATTTGTCTCACAAAAAAGGGACATTATGGTTAAAGGTTTGGAAGTTGTCCTGCATGAGAAATTACTGAATAGGCTGCAATCCAGCTGTCACACGTTCAGTTTTAGCCATTCAAAAATGAGTGGTCTCAGTTATCTAATCCCCACCCCCTCCAGTCATTGGAAATGGACAGATGTTTCCAGGCAGTAATTCACTCCATTGTTCTTAGATACAGGTCTTAGGATGGTCAAAATGCTGCCAGACACTGCTCTCCACATTGCTTACTTAAAGACTCTACACACCCAGTTTCAACTTGGTACTTCCACTTTTCATTGCCAGTGTTTGATAAGGTGAAAACTTCACACTTGGAGATGAAGTCAGAAGCAGAGGAGAAGGTGCAGGTTGGAGCTATAACACTGATAAAGACTCTGGCAGATCCAGGGTCCAGCATGTGCTGGCTGGGAGATGGAAAAGAGATAGGGAGAGGGAGCACAGTGTTCAAGGAGACCTGGTAGAAGGAGGATAAAGTATTGCCAGGGCACCAGATTCCCAGAAATATCAGAACAGTGTCTCCTGGGGAGCTGCACTGTTTGTGAAGGATAACATAATACGCACCAGCGTGAATATGCTGTGGGGAAGATCTGTAGGTGGAAAACTCAGTCTACTAATACAAATATAGTACAAGAACAGTACTCCCCACCCTCTGAACAGTTGTGGTGGTCAGACAATGTTAACGGAGATTACAGAGGCTGAAAAGTTAGGACAGACAGTAATAGTGGGAGATTTCATCCACTCATACACATACTAGGTTAATGCTTCACTGGGATGAGCTGTGGAGAAAAACTTTTTGGAAGCAATAAAATCATTACTTGCCAGAATTAACTACCTTAAATTGTTTGAACCACAAGAAAAGATGTTATTCAGGATGTGGTCTGGAATGATGCATTAGACTCGGTTCCAGAGGTATAAGTGGAAGAGCCCATTTGTAATAATGAACATGATTTTAACACTCTAGTGAGAGAGAGCAATCTAAGTAAATGCAGCTTGTGGATATTCAATTTCAAGAAAGGTAACTGTGTAAAAATGCAGCAATTAGTCAAAGAGGGCTGACTGGGGACGGCCACTGGAGCTGACCTCCACCCTGGGCCATGGCAGAGTGTGCTGTGAAGAACAAGGTTACTGATGGTATGGAGCAGCACAGCCTCTTGGAAAAGGTCAACAGGGCTACTGTAAAGGCAAGCCCTGCCCCACAGACATGATGGAGTTTGGAGAGAGAGCCAGTGAGCACATGGATAAAGGGACCAGCCAAATACATAATTTGGGGTGTTCAAACAGCCTTTAACAAGGTTCTACACCAAAGCCTTTTAAGAAACTAAGTTGCCGTGGACATGGAAGAAAGGTCTTGTTACGGACCGAGAGCTTGTGAAAGCACAGGACACAAAGGGCACATAGGGCTTTATAGTAATTTTTCAGCATGGGTAAGAGTCAGCAGTGAGGAGCCAGAGACTGGTGCTGGGACTGGTTTCGATCCTGTCGGTGACACCAGGCATGGAGGGGAGCAGGTTTGCAGAGGATCTCAATTCCTTCAGGTCTTTCAGCATCTCACTAAAGGTGAGGAAATCCAGCAGAGGAAATCCTCACAGAACTGAGCAAGTGGACAAATATGTGGCAATTGAACTTCAGTGTAGGAAAATGTGGTGTACCCATAGGGAAAAATGTGTGATGCTGTCATGGTTTAACCCCAGCCAGAAACTAAGTACCACACAGCTGCTCACTTCCTCCCTCTGCTCACCTTGCCCCCATGATGGGATGGGGAAGAGAACTGGAAAATAAAGCTAAAACTTGTGAATTAAGAACAGTTTAATAATTGAAATAAAATATAATAATAATAATAATAGTAGTAGTAGTAATAGTAGCAGTAGTTTGGGTGAGGTGTCCTGTCTCTGCTGCCTTCTGGCTTCTTGTACCCCTCCTCACTGGTAGAACATGAGACTGAAAAGTCCTTGATCAGGGTGCATGCAGCTGAGCAACAACTAAAACACTGGTGTGTTATCAGCATCATTCTCAGACTAAAGCAAAAACACAACACTGCACCAGCTACTAGGAAGGAAATTAACTCTATCCCAGCCAAAACCAGGACAGATGCTGAACCTGGAACAGCTAAGGAAGGAACTCAGAATCATCATAAGCAATTCTCTGAAATCATCAGCTCAATGTGCAATACTAGCTAAAAAATGCAATGGGTGTTGTCCACTGTCAGCAAGGGTGATACCAACAAAGCAGAGAGCACTATTTTGATGCTCCGTAACACTCTGGTGCAGCTATATCTTGGGGGCTGCATGCAGCTCCGGCCTCTGCATCTCAAGAAGGACGTAATGAGGTTAGAGAGGAAGGTAATTAAAATGGCTGAGGGATGCAGCTGCTGAGGAGGAACCGAAAAGGCCGAGGTCTTCACTTTAGGTAAGAAAAAGACAATGAGAGTGGATAAGATGGAGGCTTGGAAAATTATGAAAGTGATGACTTAGCTGAACATAGGACAGCTCTTAAACCAATCTGCAGCTCTAGAACTAGGGCATTTCATTAAATTAGTAGGAGATTGGTTTAGAACAGACAATGAGTTAGGACAAATTCACAGACAAGAGGAACAGAAGAGGTACTGAAAGAAATAAGTGGGGATGTATGCAATGGTTACACATGCTGGGGGAGGACAAGAGGGATGGACCACACATAGCAGTTTGGGCTGCTCTTCCTAAACAGCATCAGCAGGAGACAGAATCTAGGCTAGGTGGAGCATCATCTGACCTGGCAGAGCACTTTTTACATCTTTAAGAAATGAAGCAATACTCACAGACAGAGATGTCAATGCTGGCAGACAAGCAGTTAATGTTATCTGAAAGCTAAACTGCAAGGTAAGAGCAAGAGGATGGAGTAGAAGAAGGTAAAGCATCAAAATGAAGCCTTACATTTGTAAGGGAAAATTAAGAGGAAAAGCAGTGTACCATTGCCATGGAGAAAAGAAAATAAAAGCTGCATTATTCAGTATTTTGGTAATCAACATCATCTCAGTGTCACCAGTCTTTGTCACAGTAGTCGCTATATTTAATTACCTGTATGTACCAGCAAGAACTTGGTCGCAATCAATCAGGATAAACTTCTCCAGAACCTGGCCTGCAAATTTCTTGCCTGCTTTGCTGTAGTACGTGTCTCCACTCAGATATCTTATGCGCATGTTCTGAAACCAAAGAGAACAGAGTTGGTCAAGGGACATGTATTGAACCAAACTGAAATGTTCCCTTATGCATCATTGATGGAGCCCCTCAAACAGGAGCTCTGCTCCCAGAGGCAGAATGCAGCAAGGCTGTAAGTATTTCTTGGGTTCTGCGTACCAAATACTTTATCACACTGTCTGCTTCTGTAAGATTAAAATACCAGCAAATATTAACAAGTTCTAAGTAGGTACAAATGCTGATTTGAAAACACTTTGGGGAGTCCTATGAACCTACAGATAATTTCTGAAGTATGTAAGAGTATAGTTTCTTCCAGGTTACTGATAATATTCAACTAACCACCCTAACTGATGGCTCTGCCTTTAAAATAATGTTTGACCCATAATAACTAGCCAGTTGTTATGTGCTACGAACATGTTATGTGCTATGAACTAGCCAACTGAATGGGCTGTTCCGATTTTATGTGGTGACAGCACAGTATCACTCAATAAAAGATTTACAGAAAGGTATGTCTACATTGTAAGAATTGCCTTTCATCAGTATATTTAAAAATGGTATTAGAATTTTCAGCTGCTGTACTAGAGTGAACCAAACCTCACCTCAATAAAGACTGCAAAGAACTTATCTGGCACAAATTCTGCCTGTAAAACCAACTGCCCAGTGCAGAATGGGAAATAAGGGTATCCATCAGGAGCCTTTTTTGTAACATGAGGGTTTTGCCCATGATAGAAGTTATTTGCACTTCAGCTGGGGAAGGCAAAGAGGAGAACAGTCACCGGAAACAGTTACTGGCCTGATCTCTATGATGAAGTGCCAAACAAAACATCTCATGTGTAAATGGACATCCTTAAGGCTGCACCTAGCTGGCCTGCCAGGTCATCCCTTACTGCCCCTCCAGGCCAGCTCCCCTGCCATCCACTGTGGCTCTGACACACCAGGAGTTGTCACAAACTGTCACCATTTTGTCCCAGCAGATCCCTTTGTGGGCAGCTCATCCCTGCCTAGCGTCAGCCCTGCAGAAGACAGACCTGCGGCAGTTGGTATGGGCAGCACATGCTGACGGGGCTGTTTTGCCTCTTGGCAGAGGTGGTTGCTGCCAATGGGTGCTCCTGGTGGAGCTGACAGTGTCCCCTCCAGCATGCAGCAGATTTCAGTCTGGCCAGGCACAGCAGCTTGTAACAGCCAGTGCTGCAGACAGACAAGCAGGAATAGTTGTGATTTGCCTACAGATGTTCCCTGCAGGATGGAGACCCATTCCCTGCCACCTCTCCAGGAGCTGCTCCTGGGCATCACTGTGTCCCCTTCTCCGCCTCCAGGGCAGGGTGAGCATGTGTGGGCTCCCCAGGCTGCAGGTACATGGTCAGGAACCAGGGACCGGCTCACCCAGTCTGGCCTCACGTGAGGCTCATGGTGTGCTAGTTGTGCCTCAGGGGTAAGCAGCAAGAGGCAGTCACCCTGTGACAGGTGACTCCATTCCTGACGGCTTCCCTCTTCCCGTAAGAGGCCCTGTGGGCAGGAGGTGGGCTTCCCGGAAACAGCTCCTATGAGGAAAGGCTGAGAGAGTAGAGTTGTTTAGCCTGGAGAAGAGAAGACTCCAGGGAGACCAGTGAGAAGACTCACTGGGAGGAGGTTCCTCTCCCCCTCAAAGTAGTTAAACCCATTTCAAGTAAGAGATATCCTTATTTTATATGCATTTTATAAGTTTTTTAAGATTAGAATTCTTATGCCTTAATTTTTTAAAGTTTATGAATATTTTAAATCTTATATATTATAGGTTTTGATTTTAATCCTTTTTTTAATCCCTATTTTTTATATCCATATTTATTGCCACAGTATTTCTTCCCTCCCTCTGTTCTTCTCTATTCTTTCCAAGGCTGGGTGAGCTTCTGATACCTGGCTTGTTTTTTCCATCCTTTGCACCCTCTTGGCAATCCAGGCTCTGAATTGTCCGAACAATATGAGAATCCGGCAGTCTTGCAGGAAAGTCGGACTGCCAGGTACCACTCCCACTTGATTCAGACAGTAGTTTTAGGTTCAGCAGATGGCCACTTGAAAACAAACCCAGTCAAGACAGCAAAGTCTCCCGCTGTGACTGCTGCCAATGCTCCATGCACCACTGTGGGATTTGCTGATGCTCAGCACCAGGATTTGACACCAGCGGGCTCACAGAATGTTCTTAGAAGTAAGATGCTGGAGGGACAATTGCTCCAAACTCCGCATTAAACTACAGATTGTCACCAATTATTCCAAATGGAGATTTACCATCACATCCTGTCACAAGTCAGAGCCAGGAATAAAACACAAACACTCATTCCACTTAGATGTGGATATCAAGCATGTATGTTAATGTATGTATGTATCAAGCATGTATGAGATGCATCAGCTTATGAGGCACTTCACAATGAGACCTGACTCAGTCACGCAATGGGGGAGGCAAGTGCTCATTAGCCATTCAAGCCCAAGACATGACATCAGGTCTAACAAAGAGACATAGACATCTCCACAGATGTAAACTCATTCTAATTTTAATTAAAAACAATAGCCAGGCTCTTGGATGAGAAGCAAATACAATAAATCTTGGAGAGATGGAATTTCTCTGGATCCACCAGGTGACTTCAGTGATGCAGTTGTTTATGAAAGAAAACATGCGCCAACATGAAGCAGTTTTTCCTAACAGTTGCCATTTGAAGAGGCAGGATAAAATGGGTCTGGCCTGTGAGAAGAGCATTGCCAACATGGTGGAAGAAGGAAGCATCTCTAAATTAATCTTTGTGCAGACAAGTTAAAAATTAGGGCAAATTAAGACATTTTACAAATGTCTTGAAAGTCTGCATCTATTTTGAATGCTGTAAAACTAAAATATTTTACAGCATTTACGAACAGGACAAAGGGGAATGGCTTTAACCTGCCAGAGGGGAGACCGAGATGAGATCTTAGGAAGAAATTTTTCCCTGTAAAGAGTGGTGAGGCGCTGGCACAGGGTGCCCAGAGAAGCTGTGGCTGCCCCATCCCTGGCAGTGTTCAAGGCCAGGTTGGA